>NMUG010005743.1:0-12962 GCA_002855965.1 Monotropa hypopitys | reverse complement strand
AACTCAATTTCATATTTTGGCTTTTGTCGTATAAGCACCTTATTTCTGTTTCATCTTCATTTCAATTTCATTTTTATTTAATTTCATTATAATCCCTGTCTTATGGACTTTCGTGCTTATTTCTTCATAATAACAATTCATCAAATCAACAATTTCATCTTGTTCATTCATGTAAAAAAAAAAGTTTGTGCATACTCCACTATCTCAAAATAAGATAGCATTCTTGGTTCAATAACCATAAACATAATCTTAAAGGAAAAGCACTTGAAAATATACGAGTAAAGTGGTATATAGAGATTCTCTTGAATCGTGATTCAGGAGAATCTTCTCGATACTTCTTTCTCCTCAAAAATCGATCTAGCCCAAATCTGGATAATACAACACATCTTAGTATTTCTAGCGAAGTAAAGCTACTGCCCAACAATATTGCCGAGCTGAGCTTGGCCGAAGCAAATCTTGCCGAAGGTTCTATTCCCGGAGCTCAGTAGTCTGGTCACAGAAGGACAATGCTCAGGTCTATCTACTTGCCCAAAGGTTTATTTAGCTAGAGGTCTCTTTGACGAGTTATCAGACTTGGCAGAGACTCATTTAGGACTTTGGCCAAAGGCCTGTGGGTCTATCTGGAGGCTCACTTGGACATAAATTCAATGTCCTACTCATACCTAGGTTTTCGGAGGCTCAGGTCTGCCAACAAGATTTTGCCAAATTAAAATACAGTCGACTGACCTGTTGCCGAGCTGCCATACTTTGGTCCGAACACTATTTTGTGCTGAGTGGAAATACCAGGACATTTTAAGGCTTTAGGCATAATATCAAGGTTCAATTAAATTTGGTTATAGGTCAAAAATTACCGGAGGAAAGTTTTAAGGGTCTTGGGCCAATTGCCCGAACAACTAGAGTTCTAGCCGAGCTGATAAGGTCAAAGAACGGACTGACTTCTGCCGAGCACAATTTACTTCGGAGAGTAGTTATGTTCAATCAATCAACACACATATGGGAGTGCGACTGACCTTGAATATGGTTTGGCCGAGCTAAATAATAGAGTCTGTGCAAAGTCTAAGCCAACTGCTAACTTTGCCGAGCAGAGAACAAATGGTTGTGCAACGAAGCTCATTTGGTCGAGCATAACCTATGCCGAGCTAAACCAAAAGAATGGCCACGCATAGAAAACAACATTAACAGTGTGCGACTATACTCTAGATGAGTCTGTCGAAGAAAAATTATCAAGGCAAGACTTAAATTCAAGTCCGTCGAACAACAGTTTAGCATTCTAGGGCCTTTTCCAAGCACAGAAATGATCGAAGACAATAGTTATACCTTTGACCGGAGCTTAATGTGCCAAAGGTCAAATGATTTAAGCTAAATAACTTTGCCAAACAGATTCTGATATGAACAAGGTCTTTTGCTGAGCTATTTGAATGTAACAGAGCTTTGCTTAGCTGAATTGAGGTGTCTAGCAATACGAGGAGTGATTTCTGAGCTGATGACAATTGTTCGAAGCTCAAAGAATGCTTCTGAGAAATTTGGGCATATGGCTGAGAGTTGCGGAACACTAATTGATGGTTGGGTTGTGGGGCAGAATGTTTGTTGAGCACTTAGGCACGAGAGATAAGCTTGTCAAGCTCCTATAATAAAGGATGAGACTTAGCCGAACTGCTAGGCCTTCAGATAGAGTTTCTAGAGAAAAAAACGGAGTGTATACTTGCTCTCAGTTGGTGTTGTATCAAAAATAAGGATATGGGAATGATATTTATAGGTGGAGGGCAAGAATAATGATCCGGACTATGGCAGACACATAAACGGTGCCACTGTGAAAAGTGGTCCCTACTTGACCGTCTAGCCTTGGATGGTAGTGGCTAACTCCAGCACACTCAACCGCATAACTTGGCTTCTTCTGCCAAAGTGCTACCTGACGTCATTCTGTCATGACCCGTCCCAATCTTGAGATGAATCCACGACTGGCCAACGAGCAAGCTCGCAAAGGCCTACGATACAAGAGTTGAGGAATTCCATTAACAAATATAAAATGCGGAAGCGAGTGAACAATCCAGAGCAGCTCATTACATTTTATTAGTACATTTTGGGGCTACAACATTGGTAGGCTCGAAGAGCCAATACATCAAAAGTAAAAAGACATAAAATCATCAAACTGCTAAGCTTCTCCAAAGCTAATCTTCGATGTGTCCTAAAATGGTTTTATAAAAAAGCACAAGTTTCATGGATTAGCAGTTTTCAATCGTAAAACAATTCTTTATCAGGATGTCCCATGGCCTAAGAAATATTTCATCTCTGGCATAACCTGTACTTTGCATTTGTATTTTCATCATTTCTTAATTTATACCAATATCTTGCACCAAGGGCTAACCGCCCCTAGTACCTTCACCAAGGGCTAACCGCCCCTAGTGGCATCACCAAGGATACCCACCCCTAGTGGCATGAGCATCTTTTGCGCTTAAGGATCCTGCCCATAGGCTATTCATTATCATATCTTGCTCGTAGGCTTTTCATCATCATATCAAGCACCTGTTGTGTGCCTGTCACATTTCAATCTGTAGTTGTGCCTTGCCGTATGATCATTTTGTTCCGTTTCATCTCCATTTCGGTTTTGTTTCTTTATAAATGAATTACAATTCCTGTCGTTCGAAATCGACTATTGGTCCATACAAAAAGGGAGAGTTTGTGCTTTATTTTGTTTTCTCAAAACAAGTGATAATACAGTGACTTTTGGGGTTCATTAACCATAATCATATTTTGCAAAGGAAAATGAGCACTTTGAAAAGTACAAGTAAATATGGTATATAGAGATTCACCTGAATGAAGTAGGGTTTTCTTGCTTTTAATCCTAAGGTAGCCCTTGGCTCAAATCTGTCAAACATGAAACTTGTAATTTTCTAACCAAAACATTCTACCGAACCGAGCTCATGGCCGAAGCTCAGCTTCTGGCCGGAGGCCTAAATGTCCGAAGGTCTGGGCTTCTTTCCGAATCAGTGTTTAGCCGAAGGCTCACTGATGGTCTAGTGTTTGCTTATTCTGGTCGAAGGCTCTTCTGACCGAAGGCCATATTGTTGTACTTCCAGGTATGGCACATGGTCTCTTCTGCGCAGTCTTGGTTGAAGGCCCGTGCATCTGTTTGGGGGTTACTTGGTCTCGTATACAGACCTAAGTGAGTTTTTCCGGAGACTCGGTTTTTAGCCTAGAGGGCATCGCCGTGCTGAAACTCAACCGGTTGGTCTGTTGCCGAATGAAAGGTAAGGACTGGCTGTGCAACTAAGATCATTTGGTCGAGCACAAGCTCTGCCGAACTGCAACAAGGCCGCCGTATAGAGGAAGTAAAATAATTTGGTTAATGGTTGTGCGGCTTGGCTCAAAATGAGTCCGACTGATAAATACAAATAAATCGTTTTCTCAAACACGGTCGGAATTCTGTCCGACCGTAGAAAACTACTTTTCAAAGATTTAGCCGAAGTTCTGTCCGGCTAAAATCCGAAGTCATAATTTCAAGGCACAGTCGAAGTTCTGTCCGACTACCTAAAATTAAATCACTCTTTATAGTTGGAATCCAGTCCAACAACAGAAAACATTTTTCAAACACATAGCCAAAGTTCTGTCCGGCTCAAATAAAATTTTGCTTTCAAAACATAGTCGAAGTTCTGTCCGTCTGTCACAAATAAAACTAAATTAATAAAACAAAGCCATTTTCTCAAACGCAGTTGGAATTCTGTCCGACCGTAAAAAATCATTTTTCGCCGAAGTTCTGTCCGGCTAAAAAATAATCCTTTCTCATCAAAACCGGGCCAAAAGCCTCCCATAACGCTTTCAAAATCTAAACCGGGGCGACAGGATAACCGTCAAAATTCCTCCTTTCTAAATTCAAACCGGGCCAAAATCCGCCCGTCAACAATTATATCCAGGAGTCGTTTTATTCAATATATTTTATACATATCAGTAATAATTATTCATTTCTATTAGCCGAGGAAACAATTGATTTTGGATTAAAAAGAGATTTACTTTTGAAAGAGAAGTACCGAAAGGGCGAGTGGGGTGCCTAACACCTTCCCCATTCATAATTAAATCCCCAAACTCGAATTTCTGGTTTTGCAGACACCTTTTGCAAATAAAAAGACATCTTGTTCAAATAAAATGACATATTTTTCAAACAAAATACCAGTGACTTGGCACACTGAAACTCTATGTCGAGTGGCAAATCCGAAAACAGTTTAATAATAGGCTGTGTATTTTTTAGGCAATTGCAACACCGTTGTTAAATCTGAATATTTTAAAATCGGCACACTCAGGCCATCCGAGCATTTTCAAACAAACCCCCATAATAACAGACAAATCCCAACAGCGCGGATTTCTCCGTCCCGGAAAATGACTCCTCCGAAACAAGAGACGGGGGAAGGACGGAAAAATTTCCCGGCGCGACAGCTGGCAACTCCACTGGGGACTTCGAGGATTTCGGATTGTGAAACCTTTTACAAAAATCAATCTCTTCCGAAATTTCGAAATCAATCAATTCTCGACTTATTATTACTGATCTGCATCGTGTTTATTTCTTTTTAGGAAGATTACAGGACGCATTGCTAAAATAAATAGGTTCTGCGTTGATAAAAATTGCCACGCTGAAACTATTTACTGCTTATATTCTGCTTATTGATATAACTGCAAAAGAATTTTTCCTTATTTTCAAAATTTTTTACTTTCATTGCATATGTATGATTTTTTATGCATCATCTTCTATTTTGGGTGGAAGTCATGACTGCCCAAAATGGATGCTGCCCATCAACCCAATCGGGGGACCGATAGTAAGCTACGTGACCCTAAAAAGTCCATCGTAGAAATGAGGCACTCCAACCAAATCACCGACTCTGCGATGGTTACCCTCACGGGGCCAGAGGTCTGAAGATTTGGGAGCCATTAAACCTTATCAGCCAACATAGCTTCATACTGCATATAGATTGCCAAGAAAAAGAGTCATCCAAAAACCCTATTTAATGTTTTAGGGCAAATATTTACATTCCGAGGAGAATCCTTATATTCATATCTGTTAAATATCCAAAATTTTTAAAATGCATTAGCGTCTTTAGGGATATTGGTCGAGATTAGACTATGGACTTGTCATTTTTCAACAAAATCTCCTAGTGAATTTACGAATCCGATAAACATCCTCCAGACTCCATGTCTGAGGTACGTCTTGAATTTTAAATTTAAAAGGAAGTCTGCACGTCTCCAATCATCCCAAATACTTTCTCTTTACGCATATATATGCTAAATGTCATAAATCGTTAGCGTCTCTAGGGATATTGGTCAAAATTAGATTACGGACTTGTCATTCAAAAATCTCCCGAGAATTTACAATCCAAGACTATCCTCCATACTCCATGTCTGAGGTACGTCTTGAATTATGAATCTCAAAGGAAGTCCGTACATCTCCGATACCCCCAAAGACATTCTCCTTGTATACTAATCCAAGCTTAGTGTTGCCATATAGGTACAGACACGGCCCACCAGGATCCTTTATATACCAGGACTATTAGATTATCCGCCCAAATGATGGCCGGAAGGCAATATTGCCCGCATTGCGGCAACGAGCCAGAGTCAGCTTTCTGGGTCGAGTTTGAATCACTACACAGGAAGAACCAGTAGCTTTAAATCACCAATCGAGCGCTACCTAGTCAGCTCATTCAGTCACAAGCTCCCCTGCCGCAATCACCTACCAGGAGCAGGGATACCTATTCCCGATTTAATATTGGGGCATCCCCCCTACTGCAAACCCGTTCCAAAGTTATGACGGGACATCCCACGCACGTACACAATGTCAGAAGCCCATAAACTCTGGACTATACGAGTCGTCCTCGTACCACTCGATGCAAAGTCAGCATCCCAGGCCGCGTAAGGTCTATCTGTCAGGTCTAACAAGAGACCCCCCGCAACACAAGAGCTTCACTCCATTGGCAATCCCAATGACAAAAGTGTTGTAATTCCTCAACTCATCAAGGCACTTGGACCTTGTTCCATCATGCCCTTTACCGAACCATCTCCCCCTGCATTTTTGGACCGATCATCGATGCGCCTTTCATTCCAACCATATGGGCCATACGACCGAAAATTGCAGAAACCTGAAGCATAAGGTGCAAGACCTTATCGATGCCGGGATAATCAACTCGATAGAGGCAAACGCACCATCAGAAACTGCAACAGCCAGTCCGAGTCTCGGAGACTTCCCGCTCATGGCCACATCCAAAGAAGAGCAGGGAGATCTCGAAGAGGATTTTCTTGAATGACCAGCATGTTACAAACCACCGTCATCAATCCTCCATCACAAAAACTGGACGGTCTGCCCGATCCATCAAGCCCGCGTCTCTCGGTAAACCATGGCAACTTATGCATACTGTTTATTTATGTTTCGTTTTCTGTTACGAAATGTAGATAATGTCACGACCCAATCTCACATGAGGCATGACCGGCCAACAGGCAAGCTCGCTAAAGACCCTACTTAATGAGTTTAGGGATTCATCGAACAATTTAGATTGAATAATAGCAGAAAACGTGAAAATAACCCAGAGACTGAATCACTAGAAAATTACCCACATCAGTTCATTCATTAATCAGAGATACAACGAGAGCCCCAAGGGCTGATACATATGATAATCACAAGTTGAGATATAAAACTCCAGTTGCTCCGAATCCTACTCCTCAAATCCTGAAAAGAGTTTTAGAAAAACGCATAAGCTATAAAGTTAGAGTGAATTCAATACATGCCCAAATTACTAGTTTCATGGACAACCAAATCGTTTCCTGCAGTAAATCATTTCAGATAATCATAGTATGGGTGGCTCAATAGCCTCAAGAGTAGTGTCATTGATCCATTTTGGTCATATCAGATTTTCGGCATCTTTCACGCATGAACCTACAACAAGTGCATATTGATAGCTTGGGTATTCCACCCGAAATGTATGACTGTCAACCAGTCTAATCAAGTCAACCAATTATAGCCTCCACGGTACCAGAAACAAGGGGAGCTACCCCACAATTTGCAAAGCGGTATGATATCATCCAATGACCATCTGGTTTGGTCCCACCTTATAGCCTGTCCTTGTATGTATGGTATCTGACCCTGCCCCAGCATTCGGGCTCATATCTGTTTATGACCGTATTCCATGGCCATGTCATGTCCGTACCGATAATTACATAAAACATGTTTCACATTTTTCTTATCCATGTAAAAAGGTTTTTCACGAGCTCTTTTCTTTCAATTTGCAAGAGTGATAACATAGTATATTTTCCGGACTCAATAGCCATAATAATAACTTGTAAAGCGAGTGAGCAAGTGAGAAAAAATACAAGTAAGTAAGGCATGCAAAGATTTACTTTTTTCCTTGTGTTAAATTATCTCGGATCAACACTTTAAATCTTCTATAAAACATAATGAACAAAACTAAGCTTTCTGCCGAACAACTAAGGCCTCTGTCGAGCTAGCCTGGGCCGGGCTGAGATGCCAGCAAAAAGTGGCTAGGCTACTCTGGTCGGCTGACCGAGCTTTGAAAAATGTAACTGACCGAAGGCCTGCTGTCCGGAGGACAGTGGTCGGTTGGTGGAATTAGGAACATATTTTATTTTACTAAGGTTCTAGAGGGCTCCCTGGACTGAAGGGTCCTTATGCCGAGCAGAAGCTCTCCCGAACTGAGCTCTGCCGAGCAAAACTCTGCCGAACAGAAGCTCTGCCGAACAAGGGTTCTGCCGAGCTGCCAAACAAAGGGGTACTAGAGGACTGTGGTAGTGCGGAAAGTGGTGCTTCGTACATAAATATGAGTCGAAAAGAATAATAAGATGAGCATAAGACCTTAGGGCTGATTGCCCGAGCTACCGACTACTCTTCCGAGCTCAAATGACTAAGGATGCTCAGAGGTGGACCGTCCATTTTCCGAGCAGAAGTGCTCCAGCAAGGAGAGGTCAGCAAATGACACGGGAAGGTCTAGGGTGTTTATGGGATGGTCTGGCATGCTTGCCGAGCTGAAGCAAGTTCAGCCGGAGAGTCAATAGAGGTTTTGCCTGACTGGTTGGCCTAATGCCGAACTTACGAGCTAAAGAACATGGGTTTGTGTTGCTTCGGCGAAACCAAAGGAAGGATGCTGAGGAGGGGTTAGTGCGGCCAAGTCATTTGATGGACTTGCCGAACAAAGGTAAGGACAAAACATGATGAAACATGACCAAAGGACTAAGGGCTTACCTGAGTTCACAGGGACTGTTCTGATAAGCTTCTGCTGAGCTGATCACTTCGGGAAAATGGTTCGGTCAGTGAGGTTCTTCTGGTCTGTCGAATGGTTTGACCGAGCAGAAGCTCCGGAGGATTACTGCACTTAGAAAATATTCTAAGTGTTCGGCTAAGGGTTTTGTCGAGCACTAGAACTTCGAGAAAATGTTTCTCTTTCTCTCTCTAGAAGCTTTGTATGCAAGATGGAGTTGGTGTGAAGATTGAATGCTTGGGAGGGTCCTATTTATACACCAATGGAGGCCTTTGGGCTCGGGGTCTCATTAATTGCTATGATTGACCCTTCCTTAGGCCTGCCGAGCTGTATGCATGCAGCATTGCATGCATGCCGACTGCTCAGGTCTGACTCTCTGACTACCTCGAATGCCCCGAACATTGGGTGAAGCAAAAGGGATCCTAGGATAATCTGTCCCATCCATCTAACAGTTGACAAGGTCGGTGATTCAGTCTGGCCACGCTCTGGCCGAGGTGGGTCGGGTTGGTTCGGTCAGTTCCGGACTGGGGCAGTCAGTTTTGCGGCGGGTTGGGTTGGCCTGAGCTGGTCTGGACCAGATTGGTTCGGCCTGCTCCTGAGTGGCTGTGCTTCTCCCTTTTGGGCTTCCTAACTTAGTCTCTTTAGATTTTCCCATGGGTCCATTACACCAAACCCAATTGCTTTAAATACTAAATATAATTCCAAAAACATTTCCAACGACTTACTTAATTATGAAAATCCTATTTATTTGGGACGGGGTCTCACATCGTCCCCTCCTTAAAGGAAGTTTGGTCCCCAAACTTGAAATGACTTATTGATACGAATTGATAAGTTTACCTTGTTTGAATAACTCTGGGTACTTCCAGCGCATGTCAACTTCTTTCTCCCAGGTGGCCTCGTTTTCTGATTGGTTCTCCCACCAGACCTTGACTAAGGGGATTATCTTACTTCGAAGTTTCTTCTCTCGTCGATCTAGAACCTTCACAGGCCTTTCTTGTAGGATAGATTCTTCTCTATTTCAATCGTGGGTCGCTCCAGAACGTGTGAGGGGTCTGTTACATACTTGCGAAGCATAGAGATGTGGAAAACATCGTGCACATTGGCTAATTCTGGTGATAATGCTAAACGATAGGCGAGTGGACCGATTCTTTCAAGAATTTCGAATGGACCAACAAATCTAGGATTCAACTTTCCTCTCTTCCCGAATCTGACAACGCCTTTCATCGGTCATACTTTGAGAAATACTTTGTCACCTTCTTGAAATTCCAATTCCCTACGATGAGTGTCAGCATAACTCTTCTGGCAATCCTGAACAGCTTTCAGTCGATCCTGAATTGTCTTGATCTTTTATGTGGAGTCCTGCACGATTTCTGGTTCCGTCAACTTTGCATTCCCAACTTCTGCCCAACATGATGGTGTCCTGCATTTCTTCTCGTATAGCGCTTCAAATGGTGCCATTTCTATACTTGCTTGGTAACTATTGTTGTAGGAGAACTATGCTAGTGATAGATGCTCTTCCCAGCTCCCTTGAAATTCCAACGCACAGGCTCGTAACAAGTCTTCTAGTGTTTGGATGGTCCTTTCTGATTGGCCATCCATTTGAGGATGAAAGGTCGTGCTGAATTTGAGTGCTGTCACCATTGCTTTCTGGAGTGATTTCCAAAATCTGGACACAAACCATGGGTCTCTATCGGACATGATGGATACTGGTGTGCCGTGTAGTTGAACGATTTCTTGGAGGTAGGTGGCTGCCAATCGGTCCATCGAATAAGTGTTCTCAATCGCAATGAAGTGAGCAGACTTGGTTAAACAATCTACTATGACCTATATTGTGTTGTTGCCCTTCTTCGAACATGATAATCCTACGACATAATCCATAGTGATATCCTCCCATTTCCACTTCGGAATAGGTAATGGCTACAATAATCCGACGGGCTTCTGACGAATAGCTTTGATCTGTTGGCACTGCAAGCATCGTCTGACATAGTTGGCTATATCGCGCTTCATTCCCATCTACCAATAAGACTTCTTCAGATCCTGATACATCTTTGTCTGACCGGAGTGAATTACGAATTTCGAGTGATGGCTATCGTCCATGATCTTCTTCTTGATTTCTTCGTCGCTGGGAATACACAATCGATTCCGAAATCAGAGAATTCCATCTATGGGGTGAATTCGCTCTCTGAATTGATTCCTTCATGAATCTTCATAAGCTTTGGGTCGCTCTCTTGCCCTGACTTGATCTCTCCTAAAATAGTTGGTTTGACAACGGTGGTGTTGAGATGTCCATGCTGTAGATGATCGAGCTCCTTCTTCCCTTTTCTGCTTAAGGCATCTACAACAGTGTTAGTTTTTCCCGGATAGTATTGAATATTGAGGTCGTAATCCTTAATCATCTCCAGCCATCTTCGTTGTCTAAGATTCAGATCCTTCTGGATGAAAAGATACTTCAAACTTTGATGGTCGGTAAATAGGTTGCAGGTGACTCCATAAAGATAGTGGCGCCAAATCTTCAAAGTGAAAACTATTGCGGCCAGTTCCAAGTCGTTAGTTGGGTAGTTCTTCTCGTGAGGCTTTAGCTGTCGGGAAGTGTAGGCAATAACTTTATCTTGCTGCATCAAAATACATCCGAGTCCTCTAAGCGAAGCATCGCTGTAGACTTCAAAGTTTTCTCCTTCCTGAGGTAGCACAAGAACAGGTGCTGTCGTGAGTCGCTTCTTTAGCTCTTGGAAACTTCCTTCCCTAGTCTCTGTCCAAACAAATGGCTCTCCTTTCTTTGTCAGCTCCGTCATCGGGGTTGTAATCTTCGAAAAGTCCTTAATAAATCTTCTGTAGTAGCCGGCGAGTCCAAGGAAACTACGAACTTCGGTTATTGAGGTTGGCTTGGGCCATTCTCAAATTGCTCCTATCTTTTGAGGATCTACTGAGATTCCATGTTCGTCGATGATGTACCCGAGAAATTGAATTTTTGTGAGCCAGAATTCGCATTTGTTGAACTTGGCATAAAGCTTCCTCTCCTTCAAGGTCTTCAAAACAATTGTCAGGTGCTCTGCATGATGTTCTTCATTCTTGGAGTAGATAAGAATATCGTCAATGAACACGATTACGAAGTCGTCGAGGTAGTTGGCGAAGATCCGGTTCATCAGGTCCATAAATGCTGCAGGTGCATTGGTGACGCCAAATGGCATAATTAAGAATTCGAAATGACCATACCTGGTACAAAAAGTTGTCTTCTCTACGTCTTCTGCCTTAACCTTGAGTTGGTGATATTTTGAACGAAGGTCGATCTTCGAGAATATTTTGGCTCCTTGTAGTTGGTCGAATAAGTCATCAATTCTTGGTAACGAATACTTGTTTTTGATGGTGACTTTGTTCAGCTCTCGATAGTCGATATAGAGCCGCATCGTTCTGTCTTTCTTCTTGACAAGCAAAACTGGTGCTCCCCATGGTGATGAGCTAGGTCGAATGAAATCTTTATCTACTAATTCTTGAAGTTGTGCTTTTAATTCCTTCAATTCTGCAAGTGCCATTCGATAGGATGCTTTAGACATCGGTTGGCTTCCTGGAATAGTCTCGATACTAAACTCCACCTCTCGATCAATGTGTATTCCTGGCAAGTCTTTGAAAAAAAACATCGAAAAAATCACGAACTACGGGGATATCAGATATCGAATGAGTACTTGGTGTTGTAGACAAAACGCTGCAAAGGTAACCTCGACATCCTTTCTGCAAAAGTCGACGAGCATGTGCCATAGACACGAAGCATGAGGGTGATGTGACTCTTTCTCCGTTGAGCTTGGCTTCTTCCTCTCCAAGTCCTACGAAGACTATACACTTCTCTGCGCAATCGATTTGGCCTTGAATTGGGACAACCAATCCATTCCAATGATTGCATCGAAATGGGACATAGCTAGAGGGATTAAGTCAATTGTAGTACGAGTTCCATTCATGGAAACGTCATAGTTCCTAAGAACAGATGAGCATACGACTCCCTTGCTTATGGGTTGAGATACGAGCAAGTCAAATCCTAAGGGTTCAAGATTTCTACTAATTTTCTGAGAGTGGGATTTCGAAATGAACGAGTGAGTAGAACCTGAATCAAATAAAGCATAGGTAGGAATTCCACAGACAAGAATTCTACCTGCCACCACGGATTCATCGTTCCAGGGGTCTTTGGGGACTAAAGCGAAAGATCTTCCCTGACGCTGGTTTCGGTTGTCTTGATGGTTGTTCCTTGGTGCACCCACGGGTATCACGTTTGCCCATGGTGCTGGCCTCGGACAGTCCTTCTTGAAATGGCCCTCCCGACCACAGCCGAAACATGTTAAGGGTACTCTGTTTCCCCTGCCTTGGTTTCCCATTCTTCTTTGATCATCTCTCCTTCCTCCAAAATTTGCCTTCTTCTGTGGACCAACTTTTCTGGGTCCTTGGTTTTACCTCTTCCGCTCTTGATAGCATCTCATCTCTTCTACGTCTTGTTCGACTAACAGGGCTCGGTCTAGAACATCAGTATAAGTTGATAGTTGAAAGGGTCGAACCACTTTTCGAATTTCCGGCTTCAGTCCGTCCTCAAAGCGTCTTGCCTTCATTTCCTCTGATGCCACTAGGTATGGAGCATAAGCAGCAAGATTTGTAAACTCAGTTTCATAGGCAACTACCATCATCATTCCTCGTTTCCTGAGGTGTTCGAACTCCATCCTCTTCGCAGTCTGCATT
>NMUG010005742.1:0-12964 GCA_002855965.1 Monotropa hypopitys | reverse complement strand
CTGATACAATACCGATATGCGGATATGATACGCATACGATACCGACACGTAGATATGACACGGGTACTCCGATTTTTCCAGATATTTTTCTAATTTTTTTTGAAAAATAAAAGAGTGATTTTCGACTACCGCAAAGAAGTCCACAACGTCTTTATCACCACGAACGCGCAAAACAACCCCGAAGTAGGTTTCCGAACAAGATAGGAACAATCCAACCGATACGAAGTAGGATTTGAAAGCAAGACAACCCGCAAGGGATGGTCACACAACAACCGTGACACCCGAATTACACCAAACGACCACAATGCCACCCAAAGAGGAATCGAACAATCAAAATCTCACAAACCAACCCGCACACACCTAGCGCGGTACCAGAATGACTAAGAAGTTTGATTTGAGATGTGCTGGTCAGTCAACTTCTCAAAACAATCCTTCATGGTCATTCTTACACCACATGACACGGACTACGCACATCGGTCATGACAAACTTCACCACAAACTAAGTCGGTGCAGTAGACTTCAAAGAAACACATACATTCTACCCCAACACTCGCAACACAGCTGCACAACACAAAAGCACATCCGTCTCACTGATCACACCAACCACAAACCAATCCCACAATACACTTTCAAAAAATCTCCAAGGAGAGACAACATCGCAGAACAGGAGTGTCCAAATGCAAACGGACACGGCGCCAACGGATACGACAACAATCTGGATTTGCACGAAGATATGGCAAACAAGAACGAATGCAAGAAGGAAACCCGCAAGATAAGAATGCGCCAAACGATGATACGATTCCCAAAAACAAGGTCTACGAAGTAGATAAATCACTACGCGCGAGACGAACAATGCATTACCGCTATGACGAGCGCCACGACAGTAGACGTATTACAAATAGTCGACAAAAAGGTGGCAAAAGCCAGTCGTATGTCAAAAGTGGAAAAACAAGGAGCAAGAAGATTTTCCTAACAACGCACAGCTTTTGTAATCGCTAACAAGTGCCAAACGAGAATTACGAGAAGTCAGATCTCACACCACCGAAGAACAAGGAATTCTTCTAGCGACGACTAGAATACGGCACAAGCGCACGCGACAATACTTCTAACTATGACGGTATAGACCATAGACCAAGCACACTGATCCAAGAGAGTAGAAGGGACAATGAACAACCAAGGAACGGTATCCGCTCACCGATCCCGCAAAGGTTGGACAAGGAAGAATTTGACATGCCGAAAGAGACACACCGCCAACCACATTCCATAACCAAGACGAAGCGAAGGAATCAACCAACCACAATTCACCTCCTATAACCTCATACCGAAATGAGAAAGCAACTCTAGCTCCCGTCTTCAAATTCCAAGCGCACACACGTTACCTCAAGACATCAACCCAATTATTCATTTCTCCCAGATCCATGACTTCAACCAATCCGCATCTCAAACTCTAAGTCACTAAGAAGGTTCACTATACTTCTATCTCTCAACCCAAAATCATTTACTCTCCACATTATCATCCAATAAGGTAAGAAGCCCAAATACTACTTCCAGGAAACCATAAGGTCATCACATACGCACTATCACTCCAAGGCAACAAGAGAGAACTAAAATCCTCAAACCACTCCGAATGACCTCAAGTCATAACTCAGTGCTACTACACGAACAAGTTACCACACTCACATTCCTTCATCCTTCTCAATCAACCAAGAAGTAACCGTGACTACAAGGCACTAAATCCAATACCAATTCTCAAGTAACTTCAAACCACAAGTCAAACTTAACTCTCACGTCAAGTAAGGGTAGATCACTACACCACGAATATCAACCACTTAAGACTAGCCCGCAAGGAGAACCTACTAATCTGAGGATACTTCACATCCCAAGTGAGTCACACACAATCTATGCCACTACAAGGCCTTACTACGCCGAGACATCCTCACTTCCCAAGAAGGTCAAAATCACTAGATTACCAAGTGTCAACACACTGAGAAACACCCACAAATCTCAATCCCACAAGCAAGGTTATTCTAAGGTTCCACAACTCACACAAGAAACTATACACACTAGGGAGACCTAATCAATCCCAAAGGTAAACAAACCTCAACTACAAGCCTATCAAACAAGAAATCTACCGCGCAACAAGAATGAGAGTCACAACTCCACCACCAGTAAACAATCATGTCGAACCGCGCAAATGACAAGTTCCAGATATCAACTTCAAGAAGTGAAACATAGTTCAAGACTCAATTGCAAGAGCACTACAGATTTCTAGTCACAAGAACGACCGTCGAACCACTAATGTCAAGAGAGATGACATTCCTCCACAACAATATCGAACAAGGAGTTCATTCACGATCACAAGAGAGAGAACTCAAGAAACGGTTATCCAATCGCACACAGAAGCATCATCCTTACTAGGAGGGCAAACGAGAATCAACCAACTGACTGCCGCAAAGTCCACAATCCGCCACTAGAGATAGGCTCAAAAGCCACAATGACAACGACAAGAGTCCTCTTCCTATAAAGGGATAGGCTCGACAAGCCACAATCACAACCACTAATGATCGAAACCGAGGAATAAGGTACCAAATCATCACCAGAGTCATCGAAGAAACTCATTTACGCACTAAGAAGAAGGAACTCGAAACAGCTCACTAAGTCAGAGTAGGAGTCACCACTACCAACAAGAGGATATGACCGGAATAAACAAGTCCAATATCAACAAGATTCTCTAACAGTCGCCAAGACAGACTCAAAAGTCGCCTCAAGATAGACAGGAATTTGCTCAAAATTCCAAAAGAACTACAACAAGACCAACTCGAAGGAGTAGACACCACAAATTTCTAAACCATCTTATTAATTTTAAGTTATAAAAACTTGTTATTTTAAGAGATCCATGCAATGCACAAGCATTCAATGCCTAGATACACATGCCATGCACCCTAAATGCAATCTCCAAGGGCTACGCAAAAGAAACAATGCGCCCATTTGAGACAAAAAGTCTCCCCAAAGTCCCTAAGTTTTCGAAACTAAGACTCTGATACCAACTGTAACACTCCCAAATTTTGGAACATGTTTTTTTGAATTAAACAATGGGAAGTGTTATAAGTAGGCAATGAGTATCCAACAGGTAAATAAAGTGCTATCTACCACACACACACCCATCACACTACTTATGACAATACATGCTTGCGCTACTCTGATACAAATAAAAGAGGCTACTAGGGTTTTATAACACAACCATGTACAACAGTGCCCCAATTAAAAGAAAGGGCCAAACTAGGATTTTATAGATTAATCCTGTACACGGCGGCCAACAAAAAAGTAAAATAAGGTACAGTACTGAAAAGAAAGGCGACCTATCACTACAGTCCGGTCCAGCCTCAAGTCCTGTGAAGGATCCAGCAGCTCCAAGTCAAAGGGTAAGTCCTACAAAAGTAGAGGGTCAGGCACCACCGCCTAGTAGAGATAATCTATCTCCTAACGTCTATAATATTGGGGTGCAAGTGTGTGACAATGAAAGGAATGTAAATGATGCAATGCAATGGATCTCATTATATTTTAAAACATTTACTTTCTTTCCATTATTTCACAACCGACTCATCGTAGGGTAAAAAAACAATAAACCATCTGTGTCTAACCAAGACTCGGGAGAAAAGAGTACCCGTAACTGATATTTTCTAAAAGAAACTACTTAGACAAGGCCAACAGGGAATTGTGTCAAAGTGTCGACTCACACTAAGTAAAAGACTCATTCTTTTTATTCAATGAATTCCAATTCCCTTTTAAGTTCCAATATTTACTTGTATTCTATTTCTGTGCCTTCTTGTAGGATCAAGGCAAGCATCAATCGACAATCATAGAGTATCGGCTAGTTCCGCATCAGGACTCGTCAATCCCTTATCGTGTAGTTCCTGTTTTCCCCGGCTTACCGGGAGGGCCCAGTCAAACCTCTATTGCACAATGTCGTGTGCCATTCTGAATAGTGACCCAAGGTAAGCAACCCGAATCATAGTCACTCATCAGTATCCACATCCTCTTTTAGAGTACAAGGGCCAAGTCACAATACCAATTCCATGCCATAAGTTCCATTATTTCATTACTTCCAGTCATTCCGTAAGACCTAGGACATATTACCTCCTAGTCGACGTATCCATTCCAAAATATGACTTTCCTTTCCATTGTTTCCAAAACATTCCGTTTATTTTCAAGACATGTCATTCGTTCGCAAATCATGTCGTTGTTTCCAAAACATTTCCGTTTATTCACAAAACGTTCCATTTGTTCGATTCATTACGAAAACGTGTCAAGACTACGTGTTAACCCACAATTCACCCAAAGGTGTCCAAACATGTCTATCTCCCCAATTTGATTTCATAAAAAAGATGACGATATACTTTTTATAAAAATTGGGGCTTTTCACAATCGAGTTAGGAATCGAACAACCGACACTCTAGGGAGTAAGTAGAGATCCTAGACCAAGTGTACGCGACATCAATTAGAGCGAACGACGACTAGTGAACGTTAATTTCGCAAGTGCTCAAAACTATGAACCAAAGCACAATCGCAAGGGGGAAAGGAGAAGTCCAACATTACAAACGAGAGGGATAGAAAACTCTACCTGCTGATGCGACCACTAGCGGTGGTCGAAGCCCTGACCGCCGTGCGTCACCGAATATCGCTGCTCGCTTGGACTGGCACCTACAGAACCCAACAGACAGTCACAATCTACGATAAACAATTCAGAACACTATAAAGAGAGAAACGGAGGCTTACCCACTGATGTGAAGTCTCGCGGCAGGCGAAGAATCAATCGTCGCGGGACACTGCTCGTCCATCCTTCGCTGAACCTCGCCGCACCTCAACGCCCATCAATCGCTGACGCCGAACACTCTTCTGTCGCACCACCAAATCCATGGCAGCCACCACATCCATCTCACGCGACTACCGAACCACCACCCAAAGCCGCCAATCCACCACCAGTGCTCACCCGTCACCACCACCACCACCACCGCGCACCATTCACCGTCGTAGCCACCACACACAGCTATGTGTGGGTGTGTGTGCGTGGAGAAGGAGAGAGGATGGAGAGAGAGCAGTCGGCGGGAGATGGAGAGGGAACGCCAGAGTGAGAGAGGGGGGGATGTGCCGGGGTGAGACAGAGAGAGAGAGAGAGAGAGAGAGAGAGGGAGGGGACGGCGGCGCAAGGTGGAGAGGGAGGAGGGAGAAAGAGGGATGTCATTGGAGAGGGAGAGGGAAGGGGGAGCAGTCGCGGGGAGAGGGGAGAGGGAGCGGCGGTTGGAGGGGAGAGAGGTAAGGGGGCGGCGGGAATGGAGGAATAGGGTTTCGGGTGAGTTGGGGTTTTGGGGAAGAAGGGGGTTACGGGGGAGAGGGATCCGAACTCTCCTTTTTTTTATTTTAAAAAAATAATAAAAGCAATTAATAAATTTAAATGCTTTACAAATTTAACGAACAACCCCCGACGATCAAGATGAGACCCGAACTTCATCACAACGACTTGCCCACACTCAAAACACAAAACCTCACAAACCAAGACTTTCCTCACTCAGACAGGATCAGTAGAACAAAAGACGAGCCGCGGGGAACCGAATGACAATCAAATTAAATCCCAAAAAGATTTAATTAATTATTACTTCTTTTTTTGAAAGGAAGGGGAAAATAATTTAATTTTTCCGGAGTGTGACACTACTCGTAAATTTCCTAGTATTCCCCGACTCGTCGGAAAGGCCCAGTCAACCCCCAAATGCGTAATGTCATGGGTATGACTTACCCAAGGAACGAAATTCCCGTATATTTAGCCAACCCAAGATATACCTTCCCATCATGTATTATTAATCAGGTTAGGCCAAAATTTCAAATTTCATGAACGACCAAGACCCATTAAAAATCCATTATTTAAGGTTTATAATACTTAAAGACGCATGAAACCACATTGTTAGAGTTAATTTGTATCAAGCCACACTCAAACCCATTTCCCCCAAATTTCCAAGATACAACAAAATTAGGGTCTTAGATAAATTTAGTGCTTTTCCAAAATTACAAAGAGAATACCAAATTAACTCCAATAGGGTGTCAAACACACAAGGACACACACACTATAGATTAGACATTTTCCCATTCAAGACCAAGGAGTGACTCGTACATACCATCATCAAATTTTTTGTAAGAAATCTAGTGGAAGGAGAAGAAAGACGTACATATATATACTTAAGGTTTGAAGAACTCTACCTTAGAGAGATAAAAATAAATCCTAGGTGAGGGTTTTGCTCAAATGCTTGAAATATGACCGTAGATGCATAGAGAGTCACCCGTAGAACAACGTTGGTGAAGGCCCCGAAGCTTGATTCCTTCTAGTTTGTGTGAGAGAGAAGAGAGATATGGGAAAGATGTAGAGAGAGATCACCTAGAGAGAGAGAGTGTCATCTATGTTAGGAATGTGTTTTAATGTGATTGTGTATTAGGGTTTGAGAGATAAATGTGTATATACAAGCTCCAATCGAAATCTCAAATATGCCCTTACTAATACACATTTTGATATGTGTCTATACACATATCAAAATGTGTACCTCAATGGATGGCTAGGCAATCGAATCAGAGAGGGCACATTTCAATATGTGCCCCTCTTGCACATATCAAAATGTGCATCATATGGGCACCAATTAGAGGGATTGCATTTTGATATGTGTCATATGCACATATCGAAATATGGAATTGGAATAGGGAGGAGGCCTTCTGTCATGACCCGTCCCAGATTCCGAAAAAAATAATGGAATTCGGCTACGAATTGCGACTTAAACAATTCTACAAGATAGGAAAACTGATCCTTAATTGCAACACCATAATTTTTTTCTTTCTTTTTACTGAAATACGCATTGGAAAATAAAAGACACTAGCATGAAACTATAGCAACTAAAGGTACCAAGTGTGACAGTCTAAAACAATGACCCAGAACAAAGTCCCAAAGTAAAAGTAAATAGTCTACTGCAAGAACTAGAGTCTGGAAACAATATAAAACCCACATCCTCTCACTACAGCTGAAGATGTAAGAAGCGCTACTAACTGAACAATAAACAATATGGCTTCTGTAGAGAAGAGTCCTGAAGCCTGACAATGAACCCACTAAATCTTCTTTATCTGGATAAAATACCACAACACAAAGAAGGCAACAATATCCAAGAGTGTCAGATTTACAATCATTATAGAAAAGTGATTAACATGATACATCAAGTAAAACAAGTCACGAAGGGGTTGTGCCTGTGAAACCCCGGTCCTAGGAAATATTAAATAAGAATATTTAAATTATGTAAATATAAATTCGGGGAGTTTCTAAAAGATTTATTGGGATTTTATTTAAACAAATATGAATTTTGAGGATTTTATTAGACTTGAAATAATCTTGGGATTATAAAAATATAGAAAAGAATTAAAACAGAGGCTTAAGTGAAAGAGGTGAAAGTTTGGAGAGCCAATCCAAGGTCTGCCGAACAGTAGGGGTCCGGCTGAGCAATTGCCGAGCTCAGTAGGGATCCGACCTAGAGGTCCGGCCACGTGGAGGTCCGGCCAGGTCCGTTCGGACATGGCAGTGCGGCCATGTGGGCAGTCCATCTGGACAGCCACTCTGTCGAATGAGACAAGAGTTTTGAGTGGACTGATGTTAGCTTGCACTTCGGCAGAAGAGACAAGGTTGTGCAGCTAAGTGGGCTGAGGTCAGCTGGCTAGAAGTCAGGGCTGGGCGGCCGGTAGGGCCTACCTTTGGTGAGTGGCACCGTTCAGATGTCTGCCATAGTCCGGATCAATTATTCCCTTCTCAAACCTATAAATACTCGAGTCATTTACACCATTTTTGGTACAACGACGATTGAAAACACCCAGACTTTCTATTTCTCTCTCTAGAAGTTCTGACCGAAGCAATTCAGTTCGGCCAAGCCTTGAATATTTATTTCAAGTGCTCGACAGTGCTCGACAAATCATTTCCCGTGCAACTCAACCATCAATCTTGTTCGGCAACTCTTAGCCGTACAACCAAACTCTTCATAAACATTGTTTGAGCTCCGATCAAATTGTCATTCAGCTCGGCGAATCATTTTCAGACTTCCAGACGACTCGTTTCACTTCGGCAAAGATTCCATTTCATCCGAACAGCTCAGCAAGGCATTCTTTACTTCAGAATCAGTTCGCCACAAGCTGTTTAGCCTTGATTAATTGACCTTCGGTACATTAAGCTTCAGCCAAAGGTATAACACTTGTCTTTTATTATTTTGTGTTCGGCAGAGGCCCTAGAATGCTAAGTTATTGCTCGGCATAATTAAATTCAAGTCTAGCCTTAATAATTTCAGCTCGGCAGACTCATTCGAAGTCTTGCCGCACACTATTGTTGTCACTCACATGCGCAGTTGTTCTGCTCGGCAGAGTCGTGTTCGGCCAAACATTCAGACCATTTATTCTTGCTCGGCAAAGCTAGCATTCAGCTAAGTTTATGCCTAGATCAATATTTTAGTTCGGCCAAGTCATTTATCTGTCCGGCCGCACTCCCTTACGTATGATTGATTGACCATCATTCTGTCCGAAGCAAGTTGAGCTCGGCAGAAGTCAGTCGTTCTTTGACTTTATCAGCTCGGCAACAACTCTGGTTGTTCGGGCAATTGGCCCAAGACCTTTTAAACAGTTCTCTGGTCATTTTCGACCTATAACCAACTTGAAATCAAATTTCCAGATTTGTATATTTAACTCTGATCAAAATAATGTCCGAACCATAGCATGGCAGCTCGGCAATTAGCCAGTCGGCTGTGTCTCAGCTCGGCAGAGCAGTAGTCTGTAAGTGCTAGAGAGATTCCCGCATCGTCGGAAACGGAAATCGGGGACTAGGCAAACGATAATTTATAAAACACGAAAATACTACTCTAGCTAGTAGAGTGGTAAGATCGAGGTCGAACCACAGAGAGTTGATGGAGTCTAGAGAATTTGCAAAGAGACGAGACTTGGTTTTGCCGAGTGTTAGCGGAAGGACGGTACCCTTGAATTAGTTTTGGTTTAGAGATTAATGAACGAAAACTTAAACTTAATCAAATGAAATTAAACAAACTAGACGGAATGGTCATAGAGGTAACTAGCACCTAACTTAGGATGGAATTGACTTCACGGGAGTCAAGAGATGAAATGGGAGCAAGAATTCGGTTCTCATTAGACAACGCATCTAATATCGAGAGTGACATAGCTATGGGCATAGAATGTGCCAAGATGATTGACGACAATCCATCGAATAGATAACAACTCTCTATTTTAGATGCATTGTCAAATGAGAACCGAATTCTTGCTCCCATTTCATCTCTTGACTCCCGTAAAGTCAATTCCATCCTAAGTTAAGTGCTAATTACCTCTATGACTGTCACACTCCGGAAATTTTAATTTCCATTCGTTTCATAAAATCAAAATTCTTTATTCATGGATGTCGTAGACAATTTGATTACGAATCCAACGCAACTTGAATCGTCTCAATCAGAGTCCGGACGAAAAAGTTATAGCCAAAATACTCTCGGAAAAATCAACGTTTCAAAGCAGTGCAAATTTGGTCGTGTAGACCGGTCGGGCCATATCCGTAGCCCAGTCGTGGCTCGGCAGTGGAAGATAGACCGGTCGGGCCAAATCCTCGACCGGTCGCCATGTGTAAAAATCCTGTGCGAAATGTTAAATGAAGGGAAAATTGGTATTTTCGGGTGGGGGCCTATATATACCCTATATACACGTTTTTATCATCTTCCTCACCCCCAAACCCTAAATCAAACTCTCTCTACCTCCCTCCCAAATTCTCTCCACCTTCTCTCCTCCATATCTCTCCAACCAATGGATTTCGGAGAAAACATAAAGCTTTAACGGTGTTCCCCTCGCACTCCTCTCCGTGGTGACGTGCATAGTTCGGTAAGTTTCGTTCCTCTCGTTTTGGTTCATGATTTTAGGTGGCTAGTCTAAAGCTTTGGTCTTTGTAAATGTTGTAGAGCACCTCGAGAGCGTCGCAATGGTGAGCTTGGAGTACTCCAGCCATGGACGTTTTCCGGCAACTTTTCCGGCAACTTTCTGGTGTGTAAACTCTTGACTCCTATCTTGTGTGCATGCGTGGGTGTCCATAGTACTCCTATTCATCGTTGAATTTCATCAATTTCGTAATTCATGTCATGTATCGCACTTGATTTCATATATCGTAGCGTTCGGGTCTATAGTGCTTGAGGTGATGCAGATTGGGTTCGATTGTCATAGTGGGATCAATAGTGATTTGTTTAAGTGTCGTATGATAATCATTGAATCATGTAGAGACCTTTGGATTCGGTGGCCGCTAGGTGTTAGATGAAATGCTTGAATGAGCTTTGGAGTCGTTTTGGGGAGAGTTGAGTTGCTTAGGTTGTAGTAGGACTCTTGTGGTTGTTTGGTTGGTCACTAGAATTCTTTTTGAATTAGTGTTGATCCCTAAATCATCATTGGGTCTTGACTGTTGGTAATTAGGTGAATGTGGGCATTGTGATATTGGGCGTCGTTGGGTTTCCCCTTGAACGTTGTTGTACTGATTCTTTGACTTGATGATAGGTTGCCCTTGGGTGTGGAACCTTATTGAATTATGGAAACCTAATAAGGAACGCAATAAACTTAATGAACGGCAAATACGGAGATGGATCCCACGAGGACCACTCCTTGGCAATCTTGAATCATTCACGCAAATCCAACCTAATGGAACACCAATAATCATATGAGGAGTGTTGTGGTTCGATGTCGTAAGGGGGTACCATTCAAGGGATTGGGAAGGAGTTTGCCCCAACCCTTGAGATTGATATTTGATTGTGAACTATGTCCCATGACCCAGCCCTTGTGTGTGTGGGAAGGACTTTGTGTGATTGATGGTACCCGCCCGGGTTTAGAAAGGAGTTTTCCCTACCCGCGTACGACCCCGAGTTTAGGAAGGTGTTTGCCCTACTCGGATGTGATTTCGTGTGTGATACCCAGGAGCCTCCCCTTGAGCTGCCAAGTGGGTAGTGCAGTTTCGGGTACGATGATAGTCTTGTGCCACCTCTTTGTGTCGCCAAGGGGGCTGTTGGTCGAGACGATTGCGGTGTCCCGTAACCCAGCCTTTGTGTGTGGTGGGTAGGACCTAGTGCGACCTCCTAGTACGTGACCCACATAGTTGACGATGTGAGAAAAGTCGGAATGGATGGCTTGGGCTCCCTTGTTCTTCAAGTGGAGACAATTGTTGATAATAATTGAATAACGGAAAATCTACCTCCTTAACTCAAATATACCTGCAAGATGAACAACACCTGAATCTATAACAATAATGGGATGGTGGGTGGTGTTGGTGGCGAGGTAGTGGTTGTGCTTGGGTTACTTGGGGAGGGTTTGTTGGTGGTTTCACTTGTCGTACGTTGGGTTGGTTACCTTTGGGTTTGCACTTACCTATCACAAGTGAGAGTATTGGTTTACCTTGAGATCTTGCGGTTATTGCTATTCTTCTGTACCTTGGGTCTTCTCTCTCTCTCTACCCGTGCGAGGACACATAGGCACACATTCACGTGTGTGCACTTGCTAGTAGTTAATAGTTTTCCTGCTGAGCTGTGAAATGCTCAGACCCTCTTTCTTTTCTCTTTTTAGCCTGTTTGCAGGGTGTTGTCCGTTGGCGGGTTCTGGAGACTTGCCTACTGTTGGATCCCTTTGGATCTTGCAGCCTTGGTTCTCTCCTGGACCTCTTGGGTACTTCTCCATGCAGCTTTTAGTTTCAGTTGTTGTATTAGATAGCTGTTGTACCCCTTTCCCCTTTCTTTCAGTTGATCAATTGTAATAAAATTCAGTAGATGTACATTTTTTCTCTATTCTGTATCATTTGTAATGTAAAGAATATTCTACTGATTGCGATGGATAACAATAGTTAACACCCTCCTTTTTATATATGTCTTCAAAAAAAATATGCTTGAAATGTTTTTATTAAAATCGAGGGGTGTTACAATGACCATTCCGCCTAGTTTGTTTAATTTCATTTGATTAAGTTTAAGTTTTCGTTCATTAATCTCTAAACCAAAACCAATTCAAGGGTAGCGTCCTTCTGCTAACACTCGGAAAAACCAAGTCTCATCTCTTTGTAAATTCTCTAGACTCAGTCAACTCTCTGTGGTTCGACCTCGATCTTCCCACTCTACTAGCTAGAGTAGTATTTTCGTGTTTTATAAATTATCATTTGCCTAGTCCCCGATTTCCGTTTCCGACGACGCGGGAATCGCTCTAGCAAAATGGCACCGGCGGAATGGTCATAGAGGTAACTAGCACCTAACTTAGGATAGAATTAACTTCACGGGAGATAGGTGAGTGAGTTAAGATGACTTAGTCCAATGGTGCATTTTATCGAGCACTTGGCGGGACATAGCATCAAGCATTGCATGTACCACGTTAATAGAAACACACAATCAAGGTGGTAACACCACCAAGCCTAGACTGACGTATGAACATAAGCTACCCTAAACTACTCACATGGAAGTATAAATCATGGTGAAGATGGGACTACCCTAAGTCAAGGAGTGCTAGTCACTCCATGACCACACCAAGGAGGCTACTCCTCCATTACACTACAAATAAACATTGAATTGAAAATAACACACATGAATAATGCACAATTGTAGGAACCGAAGAAAAATAACAAGTGACCGTCTGGCCAGATGAACCTTACGTCGGTCCGGCTTTAGCACAGGAAGGAAAGATCCAGCGAGCACTCGGGGGTCAGGCCGGTCGTAAAGTTCCATGATGCTCCGTCGGCCCAGACCCTGGGGCTTCGGTAATGTCTCGAGGTGAATGTTGTATGATGAATGCTCGTACGACAAGGGCAAGATGATGAAATGTTGAATGACGAACCTATACGACAAAGGCCAATTCAATCCAATTTATGATGAATTATGTTTGGAAATGAATATACAGG
>NMUG010005741.1:0-12964 GCA_002855965.1 Monotropa hypopitys | reverse complement strand
TTTCTCTTCTCCATCCCTCTCAATCCGGTGAGTTTCGGGAGAAACGCGAAGATTTAACATCGTTCCTCGTCTCGTCCTCTTCGCGGTGATGTGCTTGGATCGTTCTCGATCGGTAAGTTTTTCTCCTCCTCCCAAAATACTCTCTCTCTTGATTTCATGGAGTTTGGTTGCTCACTCGTGGTTTTGGTCTTAGCAACATTGTAGAACATCGCGAGAGCTTCGCGGCGGCGGTCATGGAGGTTTTCCGGCAAAGTTTTCCGGCAAAGTTTTCTGGCAAAGTTTTCCGGCGAGTGTCACCGGAGCTCCGATCGAGGTAGAGTTTTTTGTATCCCTCTCGTTTGTAATCTTAGCTTTCTTACTTCCCTCTTGCGTATCTATGAACTCCCTAGGAAGTAAATTGTTCGATTCCGTGTTTAATTTCGAAAAGCCCCAATCTTGTAAAAAATACGTCGTCGTCGTTTTCTATAATTAAATTGGGGGAAATGGTTTATTTGGGATTCCTACAGATATCGATGGGTTAAACGCTGTTTTTGACACGTTTTAGTAAGGAATCGAACAAACGATGGGTTTTGTGAACGAACGACATGTTTTGGAAAGAAACATAAATGTTTTCAAAGAAATGGAAGGAAAGTCACATTTTAGTATGATGTGTCGACTAGGATGTTGTTTGCCCTAGGTCGCTCGGAATGATTGAATAAAATAAAATGTGACACATGACTTTATATGAGGAATTTGAGTTGGCTAACATTATTCGGGTATCTGGATTGTGGTACCTTAGGTGTCTTGTCTAGCACCCACGATATTGCGCAATGGGGGTTTGCAGGACTCTCCCAACGAGTTGGGAAATACCTGGAAACATCGGTTAGTTTGTTGATGCTTAGCTCTGGAAGTACCGTTTGTTTGACAACAAAAACCCCAAGCATAGGGCTATTTCGTAGCTAGCATAACACCCGGTAAGTACGGAATCGAATCCACAGAGAACGGAATCAGTTGTTTTTGGTTCGAGTTAAGTTGGTATAATGGTTTAGCGGTAGGACGCTAGCCTTGATTTTTAGATGGTTTGATATTCTAAGTTATACTACTTTGACTTAAAACTTTAAATTAAGAGGAGGCTAAGTCAATGGATATGAATTACTCTTGACTTAGGACAACTACATACCTCAATTACACAAACTAGGCCAAGTCCAAGCCATCATTTGAAAGATTTTTTATTTAATATTTATAAAGGATAGAAAATAGGTTTTATAAGGGAAATAACTTCTTTGAGACATTTTATTAAACACCTAGAGTGCCATAGCTCAAAGCATCATGTGTGCCAAATAACTTGTCTACACATGATCAATGAGGTTAACAACCCCAAGTCTTGAACTAATTTGAAGTTATCTTCCAAATTCAACCTAGATTATATCCTACAAAAATAGAGGTAAGTAATTCATCCTAAACCAACAAGTAACACATATCTATGACTAAACCTATCACTACTCATACATACTTAAATTACAACTAATTACAAGAATTATTTCTAAACAAGTCATGGAAATATAATTAAAACTTGGGTAATTTTATTAGATAAAAGTGAAGATGATAAGATTGGTAGGAAGCTTAATACTTGAAGGAATCTCAAAGGATGAACCTAAAATTCTTAACCAAACTTCTTGTCAACAATTACTAATAAAACTTACATGAGAAGAGAGAGCATGAACTTACCTTGAGAGTTAAGGAATGACAAAAGACTTGAATCAAAACATAGAACACCTAAAATTAAGGGGGAGATACAAGAGAGGAAAGGGAGATAGAGAGAGGTTAGAGAGAAAAAGAGCTAGAACAATTAAAACTTACTTGTATTGAAGGATAGGTCACCCAAAAATTGGGGTTGCCTATTTATATGTCCATACAAACATTACAAAAAGTGGACAAAAATGCCCCCAAACGCATAAAAACAGTCAGCCAAAATTTGCAGATTTTAGGCAAGGGATCGGTCCACGATGGTACGGGGGACCGGTACCCAGCCTATTGTTTCTGTTTCCAAATTTTACTGATCAAAATCCGTCCAAGAGATGGGGCAAGGGACCGGTCCCCGACGGTACAGGGGACCGGTACCTGCTGAAGATTTTCATTTCCCAGGGCTACTGTCCAGAAGCCATCAAAAAATCCATAACAAGGGACCGGTACCCGACGATACAGGGGATCGGTACCCGCTGGAGGTTTGCACATCTTAGAAGCTACTGCTCAAAATGGTTGAAAATTTCCTCTCTTGGGACCGGTCCCCGACGGTACAGGGGACAGGTACCTGCTGCTGAAAAGCTGCTATTTTTTTGCAGAAAATGCTTTGGCCTTGATTCTACTTGCCCAAAACTCTTTCGGCTCGTCCTTGGCGCTTCATTGTGTCGTGCAATGTCTTTGGCCGGCATCTTGAAGTCGACATGAATCACCGTAGAGCAACTAATCCATTTTATCGCAGATTCCTGAAATCATTCACGAACTGCCAAAAGCATAAACTATTCGTAATTTAGAGAGTATTGGTTGTCGAAGACCAAACATAGGATGATAATTGGCCTCTTTAAACTACAAAATTAGAGGCCAATCAGTTGACGAACAACTATTTCGGAAATAGCCTAAACTCTTTTAATTTGTATAATGAAATCTACCATCGGATATTGTGGTAGGTAGGATTGAATGAACAGATGATATCGGAATTTGCCGGAACTAAATACTATTTAGTAATTGACCTTATTGTTCTAAAAGGTGTGGAATTTAAATGCAAGTAAAGATCGGAATTTGATGGGAATTCGGAATACTTGGAACACATTTGAATAATGGAAAATGAGTCTTTTACTTAGTGTCGTTACGACACTTGGACATAATTCCCTCTTGGCATTGTCTAGGCAACTTTTGGAAAATGTTGGTTATACACTATTTACTCTGAGTCTTTTGGAAAGATAAATATAGTTGTTGGTTTTAAGGATTTTGATATCCATTGCATTACACCATTTACATTCATTGTATTGTCATACATTCGCACCCAATATTATAGACGTTAGGAGATAGATTCTCTACCAGGCGGTGGTGCCTAACCCTCTACTTTTGTAGGATTTGTTCCCTTAATCGGGAGTGGCTGCAGGATCCTTTACAGGACTTGAAGCTTGACCGGACTCTAGCCAGATAAATTGCCTTTCTTTTTCAGTACTACACTTCTTTACTTTTCTATTGGCCATCTTGTACAGGATTGTATTATAAAATCCTATTTTGTCATTTTTCTTTTAGTTGAGGCATGGTTGTGCAGGGTTATGATGTAAAACTCTATGAGACTCTTTTATTTATATTTCATTTCTGCGTAGCGCATTCAATAATTAGAGTGATGAGTAGTGTGTTGTGAATAGTGGTTGTTTTACCTTTGTTTGGATACTCTTTACCCATTAACACTTCTTAAAAAATATATATACTTTAAAATTTGGGAGTGTTATATGAGTATTTTGCCTTTTTCTTAAGTTTAACCCAACGTGTTTAGGGTTTCTTTTTCTTTCCCTTTTGGGCCTAATTTGCCCTATGGTTTAAGGATAGTACTTAGGGTTTCTTTCCTAATTTAGGATTTCTGTATGCCCTATAAATATGTGCTGATGTAACTACTAAAAAAACTTTTGGATTGATATAGAAAAAGGCAACAGTGTTTTGCTCGTTCTTCCCCTCCATTCTCGATTGCCATTCTTTAAATCAACAATTGAGATTGAATCCGTGAAGTCTAACATTCCTCAAAATCAATAAAATAGCGAGCCTCTTATCCTAGTTATTCGTGCGCGAATCAACCAATTAGAGAAGAGAATCAACTTCGATATTCTTCGGAATCAACGAAGGCATTCTGCTTATCCCTTTCTCCTTATTATTTGTTCTATTTTGAGATTTTCTTCCATTTGTACTATTCGTCGAGAGTATTCTCGATTGTATTTCCGCTGCGTGATTGAAGGTTGCAGTTGGATTCCTCATCAGTGAATTCCAATCTATATCATTTGGTATTAGATTTCAAGGTTTCCTTCCTATCAGAGCTCAAGATTTCAATCATATCAGAGCTCAAGTTTTCGATTCTAAGAGAGTGTAGATTTCAATCCTATCTGAGATTTCAAGTTTCAGTTCCTAAGTAATGGTACCCAGAAGATGACTCATCTAGGAGATTGAAGAAGATAGACTTGACAGGCTTCAGCAGACTGTGGAGAACCTGGCGACGAGTGTTGTTGCTATACAACTCTAACTCCAACCCCAACAACCCCCTCGACCACACCGATGGCCAAATCCTCACGAGGAGGAGGAGGTGGAATCAGACCACACCTATGGAGATGATGAGGAAAACCCTTTTGTTGGGGAAGAACCAGATAGGAGGCAGGAGAGGCGCCATATTTTCCTTATAGACGTGAGGAGCGAGACGTATCAGTTCCTTCCTCTAAATGGGAGTCTGGTCTGAAGATTGATATTCCGGAGTTTCATAGAGGGATGAAGCCAAAAGACTTCCTAGATTGGCTCTTTGTTGTTAAAGAAGTGCTAGAATTCAAGGAAGTGCCAGAAAACAAACGGGTACCCCTCGTGGCTATGCATTTTCATAGAAGAGCAGCATCATATAGGCAACAATTGAAGGTAAATCATTCTTGGATGGGGAAGAGGAAGATTGACTCGTGGCAGAAATTACAGAAGCATCTTCATGAGGCATTTCTGCCCCACAATTATTCTCGAGTCATGTATCAAAGCTTCCAGAACCTCAGACAGGGTACCAACACAGTGAATGACTATACCACTGAGTTTTATCATCTCATGACCCGAAATGATCTCGACGATACAGATGACTAGTTGGTCTTCCGTTATATTAGTGGTTTGCAAATGCATTACCAGGACACACTCAATATGTTTGATCTTTACTTTGTTTCTGACACGCAACAGAAGGCGTTGCAATTAGAGAAGCAGACAAGGAGGAGGACAACAGCTCCGCCCTGAACGATATCCAGTATTTGTGTTGTAGCCCAACAGGAGGTTGGCCGAGCTGCTCCCCAGACAAGCTGAGCCCCACTCCAATTCCAAACTCAGTAAGGCCAATCACTAGTAGTACGACCCATTGCTTTAAGTGTGGGAGTCTGGTCACAGGTTTATAGATTGCAAGAAGCCTGCCATACAGAAAGGTCTGTTCATCGATAGTGACAGACTAGTGAGAGTGGAGATAGATCAGCATGAGTGGATCCAATTGAAGAGCTGATTGGGGAGGAGTTGAAGGAAGGAGGAACATGTTGCTAGGGACTGTGGTCCTTTGTTGGTAGTTCGGCGAGCTTGCCTAACACCCTGCGATGCAAGTGGAGATGATTGGTTGAGGAACAACATCTTCCAGTCCAGATGTACTGTGGGAGGCAAGGTATGCAAGTTTGTAATAGATTCAGGTAGTTGTGAGAATGTGATCGCGGAGGAAGCCGTGCAAAAGTTGGGTCTAGCCACAAAAAATCACGCAACCCCTACAAACTGACCTGGTTACAGGAAGGAGAGAAGGTCACAGTAGCTAGACAATGCTTGGTAGCACTTTCTATTGGCTCTCACTACAAGGATCAGATCTAGTGTGACGTAGTAGAGATGGATGCCTGCCATATTCTATTGGAAATATCTTGGCAGTTCGACTATGCCATGCAATATGATGGCCAAAAAACACCTATAGCTTCACAGCAAATAAGGTCAAGGTAGTACTTTACCCGAGTAAGGAGAAGACTTCTAAGCTAGTAGCTGAGAAGAGCCCCAACTTACTGACTAGATAGAAGTTTGAAAATGAAATGGTGGAGTCCAGTATTGCTTACTTCTTGGTGGCAAAGAAGCAAGAACTGGACTGCGGCAACTGGCAGTTCGATATGATAGAGGCCCAGCTTAGCAAGGAGCAACAACCAGAATAGATTCATGAATGTATAAGGGACCTTACTGCAGAGTTCGAGGAGGTGTTCCCAGATGAATTACCAACCAGGTTGCCACCTTTGAGTGATATCCAACACCAGATCGACTTAGTTCCAGGATCAAACTTCACAGAACCGACCACACTACTGTATGGGCCCAAGAAAGCATGAGAAGTTGAGGTCTCAAGTAGAAGAGCTCCTCGACAAGGGACACATAAGGGAAAATCTAAGTCCCTGTATTATGCCCGCACTATTAACCCTAATGAAGGATGGTTCGTGGCATATGTGTAATGATAGCCGTGCAATCAACAAGATCACTGTGCGCTACCGTTTTCCTATTCCTCGGTTGGATAATCTATTAGACCAGCTCAGCGGGGCCACAATGTTCAGTAAGCTTGACTTGAAAAGTGGCTATCAACAGATCAGGATCTATGAAGGTGACAAATGGAAGACTGGTTTTAAAACCCAAGAGGGTTTATATGAATGGATGGTCATGCCTTTTGGCCTATCTAATACTCTGAGTACTTTTATTAGGGTAATGAATCATCTATACAGACCACTGATTGGAAAGTTTGTTGTCGTCTACTTTGATAATGTCCTTGTCTACAACCCAGACTCAACTACCCATTTGCAACACCTCTAACAAGTCTTATCCTTATTACGGGAAGGTCAATTATTTGCTTCCCGTACTAAATGTTCATTCATGATGTCCATTGTGCTCTTTCTAGGGTACATGGTCTCTAGTAAAGGGATCTCTATTGATAAGACGAAGATTGTGGTTGTGTAGGAATGGCCCACTCCAGCAAACATCCATGATGTCAGAAGTTTCCATGGCCTCGCTTCATTTTACCAGAGGTTCATTCATAATTTCAGTACTATCATGGCACCAATCACCGACTGCATAGAGGTGAGTCCATTCCTATGCATGGATGTAGCCACATAGGCTTTCGATGATATCAAGGACAGGTTAACCACTGCTCTAGTGCTTCTTCTACCCAATTTCTCCAAACCTTTCGAGCTGCACTATGATGCCTCCAAGGTTGGGATTGGAGTTGTCCTCAATCAGGGAGGGCATCCAATTGCTTACTTCAGCGAGAAGCTGCACGAGGCCAGAACTAATTACAGTACCTACGACATCGAGTTCTATTCTATCAACCTCAATTCCTATCCTCAAATCAACATAAGGCACTCTAGAAACACTCTACTATAATGATCTTCAAACTCTCACACCCCAAGGTTAAACATAATCATTTGATAAGTCCCACTAATTATTTCATGCAAAATAATTTAAAAAATTCTAAATTAATTTCAAGAACATGGGTATTACAACTCCTCCCCCCTTAGAAAATTTCGTCCTCGAAATTTAAATAAGACAATAATTTACCTGAAAACAAGTGTGAATGCTTCTCCCACATGCCATCCTCGCCTTCCCAAGTAGCTTCCCCAATGCCATGATTCTGCCACAAGACTTTGACCCAATGGACCACTTTAGAGCATATCACTTGCTCCTTGCGATCCAAAATCTTCACCGGTCTTTCTTTATATGACAAGTCTTCATGCAACTCCAACGGTTCCACCTCTAATACATGAGTCAGATCATTCATGTATTTCTGAAGCATAGACACGTAAAAGACATTGTATAACGAAGACAACTCTATTGGCACAGCCAAACGATATCTCGTTGTCCCCACTCTATCCATTATCTCATAAGGTCCCATATACATTGGCGCTAACTTCCCCTTTCTCTTGAAACGAACAACACATTTCCACTGTAAAACTCGCAAAAATACATTATCACCAACGTCAAACTCTAGTTCTCGCCGCCTATTGTTTGCATAACTCTTTTGATGACTTTGTGCAACCCGTAATCTTTCTCTAATAAGTTTGACTCCCTCCGAAGCCAATAACACCAATTCCGGTCCCAAAATTTGATGTTCATCAACCTCATTCCAACAAAGAGGAGTCCTATATCTTCTGCCATATAATGTCTCAAATGGTGCCATACTGATGCTACTTTGGAAACTATTGTTATATGCAAACTCAATCAATGGCAAATAATTATCCAATCCAATATGAAAGTCAAGTACACACGATCTCAACATATCCTCAAGCATTTGGATCGTCCTTTCTGACTGTCCATCTATTTGAGGGTGAAAGGCGGTACTAAATTTCAAAGAAGCACCAAGAGCTTGTTGCAAACTCGCCCAAAACCTCGATGTAAATTTCAGATCTCTATCACTGATAATAGACATAGGTGCACCATGCAATCTCACAATCTCATTCACATAAATCTTAGCATACTGATACGTAGAGAATGTAGTCCTCACCGGAAGAAAATGAGCGAATTTTGTCAAGTGATCCACTATAACCCAAATAGAATCGAAATTCTCCTTGGATTTAGGCAAACCCACCATAAAGTCCATAGTAATATGATCTCACTTTTACTTTGGTATTGGTAAACTTTGCACTAAACCTCCTGGTCGTTGGTGTTCAATCTTCACCATTTGGCATGTAAGGCATCTAGCAATAAAATTGGCTATTTCTCGCTTCATCCCTCGCCACCAATAATTCTCCCATAGATCACGATACATTTTTGTAGTCCACGGATGCATAGCAAAGTTTGAACTATGACCTTCCTCTAGAATACTTCTTCTAAGTTCCACATTCTCTGGTATACAAACTCGGTTCCCAAACATCAATATGTCATCCCCCTGAATTTTCACCCAACAAAATTTGTTGCTGCACCTTTTACAAAAATACATCATGTCTTTTCCCCTCTCTAATTTAATCCATAAACAACGGTCTCACCACAAGATTAGCCACAAGAGCATCATTTGCCCCCAAAGATAAATCAACATCCAAACTTTTCATTTCAGAAAATTTCTATACTCGATCACAAATCAAACAAGATAACCTACTCACAGGTTTCCTACTCAAAGCATCTGCAATAACATTTGCCTTCCCCGGGTGATAATGAATATTACAATCATAATTCTTAATCAACTCCATCCATCTACACTGCCTCATGTTCAAATCTTTTTGCGTAAATAAATACTTCAAACTTTGGTGATCATTGAAAATTTCACAAGTTACTCCATACAAATAGTGTCTCCAAAGTTTTAAAGCAAATACTACGGCCGTCAATTCTAAGTCATGTGTAGGGTTGTTACGTTCATGGTTTTTCAATTGCCTCAACGCATATGCAATCACTCTTCCCCGTTGCATTAACACACAACATAATCCATAATGTGATGCATCACTATAGATCACCAAGTCTTCCGTACCATCCGAAATAGTCAATACCGGTGCCAAAACCAATTTATCTTTAAACAATCAAAAACTATTGTCACACTCTTCCGACCACTCAAACTTCACTCCCTTTCTAGTAAGCATAGTCATAGGCAGGGCAGTGATAAAAATCTCTCAATGAATCATCTATAATAGCTCTCCAATCCCAAGAAACTATGGATCTCCGTCATACTACCCGGTCTCTCCCAGTTTACAATGGCCTCAATCTTCTTAGGGTCTACACAAATACCCTTGTAAAGTCCAAAATCTATAAGAATTGTGTTTTGGTGTATTTTGCAATTTCATGATTGACAAAATATAATTAATCGAGTTGTATTTTTATTTTTAGAAGTGTATATTTAGGATGTGGAAGGAAAAGTCAAAGATGTCATGTAATATTTTTTATTTTGAGTCTTCGGGAGTCAAGGATTTGATCGGGGTTAAAGAAGATATATGTAGACAAAGTCGGGAAGCCAAAAGAATATTTTTTTAATAAGTAAATCGCTCAAGCGACCTTTACAATTCACTCAAGCGAAAATCAAAATTCACTCAAGCGAAATTTAAATTTTGCTCAAGCGAAATTCTCAGCTCAAGCGAATGTTAAATTGCGCTCAAGCAAAATTCAAAAATCTAGCGATATTGTCAGATTTCGCAATTCCTTTCCTTATTTGATTTCTATCAGATCAATTCAGATATCGTATTCATACTCCCTCAGAGATTGGTGATTTCATCAAGGGATTCCATTCTATCTCCAGGTTTCCAAAAACCTTTCCCATATTTGATTTTCAAAATCGATTTCAAAGTTTCCGAAATTTTTGGGTTTCCAAAAATCAATTTCAGTTTCAAAAATTCCGTTTTTAACTCAATCCAAAATCGATATATATATATATGCTTTGCATCGTAAAAGTAGAGGAGAGGGTCGATGGAGATATAATAACAGAGGAGTCGCAAAGGTTAGGGTTTTTTTGATTTCAAATTGGTTTTTGAGTTTTTCTCGGAATTTTCGATTTTGTTTCTGAATTGATTCATGATCGAACACATGCATGGTTTGATTTTAGGTTTGTATTGATGATCAAAATTGCAGAAGGTTCTCGATTTCATTCTGGGTTTCGTTTTTTCAATGTTGCAATTTAGTTTCTGGGTTTCAAGATTGCGATTCAATTTCTGAGTTTTCGATCAACCCTAGCAGTCGAAGGTTTTTTTATTCTGATTGGTGTTTTCAAATTCTAGGTTTCAAAAATGAAGCTGATTGATACATTAGCGGTTGAAGTTTTTGTTTCTTGATTTCAACTTGTTTTAAGTTTTCTGGGTGTCAAACATTTTCAGCAGAGGATGAACCTTGTTTCAAAATTAGTTTCTCAGTGTGTGTGAAACACTCAGCAGGTAGTTTCTGGTTTGTGTTGTTTGGGTTTAAACTTTGCAATTGGTTTTTAATATTTCTGCGTTTCTTGAAATCATAACAGTAGAATCAAATTGAGATTTCTGGATTATCGTTTGGTTTCTAATTTACTATTGCTAAAAATTTGCTTTGTCTTCAATTTAGTTTCAGATTTATATCTGATATGGGTTTTAAGTTGGGTTTTCTGCTTGAATTCTAATGTTGAGTTGATTGATTCATTCTAGATTCCTAGAGAGAAAATATTTTTGGTTTATACCTTTGAAAAATATTGTGGGTTATTGACAGAGCTTACAACGGTGACTTCAAAGGATTAGTTCTTCATCAAGTTCAAGAACATTCAAGATTAGATTGGAAGGCCTTGTGTGATTCAAGGAGCGAGCACGGGTTCAGTGAACGAGCGAGTCAGCAAAGGTCTCTGGTCAACCTCGAGTGAGTCTGGGTTGTAAGTATGAGTCTTTGTAACTGAATAAAGGTAATTAGTATTTACTTTTCCTTGCTGTGGTTTTTACTCTTATTAGGGTTTTTCACGTATATCTTGTCTTGTACCACTGTTTGTTTCTTGTTGACATCTTTTCAGTCTACATCTATGTACAAATGAATTAATTAAGTTGACAAATTAATTTAGAATCACAGAAGTAATCTTTAAGGAAAAATTAATTTATAACAAAGTTAATTTTTTTTTTAATTAGTAATAACAAACATCCTACCTCATACTCGGTAGGTAAATTTCAATTGGTATCAGAACAGGTTGCTCATTTGTCTAGGATTAACCTCCTTGAGCGTATCCTATAGTATTATTTATGAGGTCAAATATGAATCATGTATCACGTCATTATCCCATTTTCGATAGCGAGAAATAAAGAGACAAAATAACAATTACAACTACATTGTATTGAAATTTACGAGACAATTGTATGTATACCTCCAGATTTACAATGTAGGTAGGGTTTATAAGCTAGGCTAAACTATAACTACGATAGCATTTTTGGACATATATATGACCTCCCAAATACTATAAATGGGGTATAATAAAGCTTTGTGTATATGTGTAGGTTGTCAGACAATGGTTGAATTACGAAACTCAGATTTGAATAGTGATTTTCGGGGGGTTTCTCGGGTTTTGAGGTTATCCTGACATGGGTTCGAAACCAGTTTTCAAGCCCGTATGCTAGAGAGAAAGTCTCGAATGAGTTTTCTTCGAGAGAAGGAAAAGATGGGAGCTCGTTGTGTGTTCTGAGTGAGGAGGGTGGCCATCAATTTATAGCCTTCTCGACAATAGGAGTGTCACTATTGTAATAGCGACCCAGCCAACGTCACTATTACAATAGTGGTCCTAGTACGTGCTAATGTGGCACATCACTAGGTTATTTTGTGCAATGCTTTGTCAATTTTTTTATCTTGGTCTTCCAATGGAAGCTTCTTAGGTTGAGACAAAAATAGTGGTGGGTCCCACATTAATTTGTGTAGATTTTGACACTGTACACAGCTCCATTTGGTTCTAGTTTCCTTCTGCATTATCGGGAATTTTTTTTTGATGTCCGAATTGATCCCGAGTACTGTCATTGTTCTCGTTACAAGGATAGGATCATCATGGTATCCTCAGTTTTAGAAAAATATGTTTATAGTAAAATAGTGTCTCTATAGCCTCGAGTTGGAGTCAGAAATGATGGAATTACACCCGGCATTAGAATTCAGCCCAATTAGTGTCAATCCTCTTTATTGCATCCTAGGAGTGCTGAGAACATATTGGCATGCTTGGACCAAACATGTTAATGTTCTCTTTCACTTTATTCGAAAATTATTAATGAGGGGACATTTTATTAGAGAATGTTGGTACTGTGGACAATCTGGCTGATATGATGATGAAGGTTGTCATTGGGGTTAAGTTTCAACATTATCTGAAATTTATCCAAATGTAGCACACCTGAGCACTTTTGGATGCATGCATCTTTGGACACTCTAATGGAAATTAGAGTACGGTTAGATGGATTCTAGTTTTGTGGTTGCGGTATTGGTTTCTTCTGGTTTGTAGTCCAATTTCTCACTGAGGTGGAGATTTGTTGATTCGGCTCAAAATTTGGCTTAGCACACGCATTTAACATTTCTCTCTTGTGCGAGATTGTTTCCGCTCGAGTGACTTCTTTCCCTAAGTAGAAGGTCGATTCTCTGGCCTCGAGCGACCACTGCTAGAAGAGCTTCTTTTTGCATCAATCAAGTATCATCACAAAAAGTCTTTTGCGACAACACTGTAACCTTTTGCGACAACATTTTGGGATTCACAGTTGGTGGGTGACAAAAGCTTTTTTCATCATGCAATTTGTACATATTTACGTTTTACGAATTAAATTTTAATAAATCTAAATTAATATTA
>NMUG010005740.1:0-12964 GCA_002855965.1 Monotropa hypopitys | reverse complement strand
TATATCATGAACAAAAGAATGCTTCCATTACATCTCAAACCCAATATAACATAAGACATGTGAAGGATGTCTTCAACAATTAAACTAGGAAAACATATTATTTGAAAATCATGCAAAGTACTTTCAATATACCATAATCATACACTCACCGAATACCGTTGTTCAGATCTTCTCTTTGCCTTTGAGCGAGGCCTCACTGCCTTTCTCAAGTGTCTCTATCAAAACAATACCAATTTTAGTCCACATTGCGATTATAAGTTGGAAATCAAATAGAAAATCATAAATCAATTGTTTACATGCCTTAATGTGCCAAGAATTATCCTTACATGACCTTATTTAGTCATTTTTCATCTCCCAAGGATTTAACCAAAAATTCCGGACAGAACCCCTCCCAACCGGTCGAACTTGACTTCCCAACCGGTCGAGCTAGCATTGCCCCAGCCCAATCGATACCCCAACCGGTTGGCCCCTATCATCCCATCCCATCCGGTTGGCCATGGAACCCCAACCGGTTGAACCCCCTTCTGCTCCAAATTCTGCAAAACGTGATTTTTCGATAAAAAACAACTCTAACTTCGCCAAACTCGCTCCAAACACCTCCAAACCTCATATTAATCAATGTCAAAGTGTCTCTAACATCTAAGGTCATTATATACATGATTGAGACTCTTTTACAATCTTCAATTACAATCAAATCCCAAGATCAAATCCTAAACCTATGGTTTTTTCTCCAAAAAACGAGTTTAGAACTAAGAACTTCGATCTAGCCCAAATGTGAAGTGTTATGAAGATAATATATATGTATATATATAGATTTATACTTACGTTGGGAATAAGTTTGAAGTTGATCTCTTGATCCGAATCATCCTCCAAAATCTTTAATTTCTCAATCTCCCTTGATCTCCTTTCTTGCTTCTCTCTAGCCACCACTCATACAATTAGGGATTTTGCTTAATCCTAATAAAAATCCCTTAAGTGACAGATTTTTAAACCTTTTTACCTATTTGCCACTCCACTTAAATGGTTATAACCCTTGTGAGCCACCCTTCTTACTTATACTCAAATCTTTGTATAATTTGGGTATTTTATATAACATATATATATAAAAATACTTAATTACTCTCTAAATCCTTCCTTACTCTCTCTTCAACTTCTAATATTCTTGAATTATTTTTAAAAATTAATTTATAATATGGAACGGGTATTACATGGTTAATCTTTTCAAATGTATTACGGTGAACATTTTCTCACAAGTCTTTTGGCTTTGGTTTTGTTGATTTGAAACTCTGAATACTCAATTTGCAGCCATACCTACCATCTTCGATTGGCCATCCTGTAATCCTATTTTCTAATCTGTATTCCTTTCCAGGAAACACACAAATTCCAACACAAGGAATGCTCTCAAAGTTGGCATCAGGCTCTAGTTCTTACAGCAGCAGTGTCACAGATGAAGATTTGGTGCGCTGATTTCTTGTTTGTTTATGTTTGGGTTCTATGATACGCATTAACGTTACCTCTTAAATAGTCATTGAGAAATCAATGCCATGCCTGATATATATAAATAGTGATTTATTGATTTGTTTATTGATTTTTATTTGGAATATTTTCCTCATGCAGATCACATGTGAGTTTGGGAGGAATTCTATCAGCCGAGTTATTGGAGCCCCAATAAAGAAGTTATTAGCAGATGAAATGTCCAAAGATATCGAGTCCAATAGACGCTCGCCAAGTGTCATTGCCAGATTGATGGGTCTTGATGGGCTGCCAGCTCAGCAGCCTCTTCATCGACAACACAAGGGTTTCTCTGAAACTTATCAACGGAGGACTACAGTCGTAGCATCTCAACGGGATTATGAACCCCGACCAAGTAGGAAAAGCTCAATGGAGCAGGATAAATTTAAGGATGTTTACGAGGTTCCAGAAACACAAAAGACAAAGAGAAGTGGTTACCCAGCTAAAAGGACTGTAAACTCAAAGCTTTCTGAGGCAGATATGGAATTTGTTCGACATAAGTTTGTGAATGTAAAATGTCCTTCCACAGACGAGAAGCTTCGTAGTTTAAAAGAGGTTTGTGCCCCCCTTGACCTGCTTGACACAAATAAGGACCAATTGATGAAATTTCTTAAGCAGTCAGATTCTTTATTTGCAAAACATTTTATTGATTTGCAAGTTGATGCTTCCACCATGCAATGTATGAAGCCATCAAATTCACATAATCATGAAAGTAGTACGATTGGTTGGAAGTCGGACAACGAGACTTTAGGAAGTGATGCTCTACCATGTCGGAAACATCACGAAGTGTCACATCGGAAACATCACGAGGTGTCACATCGGAAACATCATGAGATGCCACATCAGAAACATCACGAGGTGTCACATTGGAAACATCATGATGGTACCCACTGCAAGCATCATTGTGCTAAAAAAACTGCGCAGTCATCAAGAATTCAATTAGATGAGAATAATGAGAGTGGCATCCTCCCAATAAGGATTGTTGTTCTGAAGCCGAATCTTGAGAAGGTGCAGCATGCTACTGAATCTGCTTCATCACCCTGTTCTTCGCATGGTGATTTATCAGATTGTAAGAAGAACTTCAAATATGAAAATAAGATCATGGGTAATAAAAATGTATCTAATGATGGGGGTACGTTGAGGCCTAAATCCAGGGAATCCAGAGAAAGAGCAAAGGAGATTACTGGGAGACTGAGAGACAGTTATCGTGGGGAGCTGATAGATTTGTCCTCCAAAGTCATGGGATATGCTGGGGATGAGAGCTCATATTGTGCGTCTGGAAGTGAATCGGAGGTGACAGTGCAAAATTCCAGAAAGTCATTTCACTGGAGTAACCGGCAGAAGCCTTCACCATCTCATTCAACTGAGTCATCTCTAAGTAGAGAGGCAAAGAAGAGGCTCTCGGAGAGGTGGAAGATTTCCAGGAGGTATCAAGATGTTGGAGCAGTTGGCAAGGGTGGCACTCTTGGTGAAATGCTTACTATTCCTGATTGGGAAATGTGGCCAGAGAATTTGGATAGAGTGACTGGTTTGGATGGGCATAGTGATAGATTTGGTAGCAATGGGAGACTCGGAGAGTGGGATAGTCCTTTGGGAATCAGCAGTGGGGAGGGTTGGAAGGAGTGCACAAGAATTTCCTCTCCATCGAGATCTGTTCCTGCTTTATCTGTTCGCTGTGGTGGTCCTAAAACAAGGATGCGATGTGAAGCTGTTGACCATGAGAGTTATTTGAGGTCAGGAGAAGCCAGGAAGCAGACTAGAAGTAAGACAGTAGATGGAATTTCCAGTAGAAAAGAAGTTTCTTCAATCAGAAAGTTAAGGTACAGCAATAAGTCACAGTCCTCTCGCCACAACTCTAGTGATAGTATTGGCTCTTTGGAGGAGAAGCAATTTAATCTATCTCAGATGGAGATTAACCTGGGAAAGAATGATCCATCTGAACAAAAGTCTTTGGTTACTGAGATACCAATTAGTAGTGTTACTGGTAAAAGTTTGTTTGCTGAAGCTGAGGTAGTTGATGGACATAATGATATGACAATGTCCTCTGAATCTCCAGATGAGTTTCCCCCGGAACCATCAGCTTGTTTGTTAGAATATAACCATCCTGCGAGTCCTATTCCAGATGATTTAAAAGCACAGGTTTGATTCACCTTGTCAAAAAATCTTTTAAATACTTGTTGAGACACCATAGGTGCTGGTTCATAATGTGCATCATAGGTGAATTTTGATATGACAGTGTCCTGCAATACGTTCGAAACATGACATTTGTTTTACTTAATTCTTTGAATTTCCTTTCTTTTATTAGTGAAAACCTTGTCATTTGCCTTTTCTGTTGAACAGAGGTGAGTACACCTACCCTCTTATATTGTTGTTCCGTAATTCAGCAAATTTGGGGATTTAAACTAAGAACTGAATTTCAAAGAAGACTATTGTTCTCTATGCCAAAGTCATTGGACTATGCAGGCTTTCCATGAATCTGGTTGCTCTCCTGTCAGATGCAAGCATCACATTCGATGGTTGATCCACGAGTTATGATGCAACTGCAATTTTATTACAACACGGAGAACAATCTTCTGGTAGTTTCAATTTGAAAGCTTTGTTACCTTCGCACTAGGTTGTCATTTCCTTAGGTTGGATAATTTCCATGGGGAGTTTGACGACCTATACGATTGAGTCTATTATCTCACTTTTAGGAAGAATCTATATTAGTGCCGTAAGTACCAAGCCAGAATATCTTGCCCCCTTAGCCATTGAATTTGTTTGTGTTTGAAGCCTCAAAGGTGCATGAAAGTAAAATTGTAGTAATTGACAAGAGATATATCTCTACATTGTGTGAAAAAATGTAAGATCTCGGAACAAGAATAAATTGAATTTCTTCTTGACCTTGATGTTGGCATGATTTAAAGTTGAGCCTACTTGAGTTGAGCCTACTTGAGTTGAGCTTGAGATTGGTTTTACTCCGATATGCTGAGCTTGAGCTTATTTTTCTAGCTCAATTTGATTTCAAGCAGATGTTGAACACCTCAACAATGAGCAAAGTTGAGCTCGAACACTGCATAAGTGACATTGAACCCCTCTTATATTCTATTTCCTTCCGAAATATATGGAGCAATCTTTGCTTCCTCAAATTAACATTTGTCATTTGTCACTCCAACTCATAGAAATTGATAAATAACCAAAAACTAGGAATATTTTTGGTTGTGCTTTGATACGAGTTTTTGAGATGAAAAGTTATATATGGTCCATATTTTTTTCTGTCTCTAGTAAACTCTCTTTACCATTTTACCATTTTTTTTACTTCTTGGTTAGATCTAGTCTATACGCACTTGAAATGTAAAGAAACATGACAATTTTATAAAAAGTTCAATAAATTAGCCAACTTAGACTTGGCATTTTTACTTTTGATTTGTTTATTTTATTTTTCATTTTTAGTGAATTCTTTGATAATTTTCCTAAATTTCTTTAAATTTTTTTGATAGAGCTACACTATGTATACCAGAAAAACTAAAAATAAACTTACAACTTAAAAAAACACTAAAGATTAAAAAAACACGAATTACGAAACAATCAAAGATACTGTAAAATGGCTTTTTTGTTGAGCAAACCAAAAAAGCCTAGAATCTAGTTTTTAAAAGGAAAAGAAGGATTAAAGGATCAAGGATGTTATTAGGTTTAAGTTATGATATATGTGTCCACATTTCTTGTTGTACATTTGCCTTGGAACAATTTTCTAAAATGTGCTAGACACTAGGTAGGTGGTCGAGAGGGCCTAGGGCCCAGACGGTTATTTATTTATTAAGAGACTTAATATTTACTTAATGTAACTGTGACGAATCTCAAACATATGTTTTATTACAACCTAATGTTACCTTTGTATACAAGGAATGATAATAACATTAAAGACCTATCTACTTAACCTATTTACACAATGACCCCATACAACATATGAACATACAAAATACACTCATATTCTAACACTCCCCCTCAAGTTGGTGCTAAGATATTGACCAAACCCAACTTGCACATGATATAGTGAAAACTCTTGCTAAGATGTCTGCTAACTAATCTCTAGATTTCATAAACGACATACATATTGTAATACTCATTTCCTTATTTCTAATACAATAATTTATTTTAATATTTTGCATAAATCTTGAAAAGTCAACTTGCATGTTAGAAGGGTATAGTGTGGGCATTTGTTGGTAAAATGCATATTAAATATTCTTGGTATGTCATGACATGTGTATGGTTCACATTTGTTGGTAATTGTCCTCAAGTTCATCCTTTTTCATGGGAGGAGTGATGATTGATAGTTATATTTGAGGTTAAAGGCCTAGTTGAAAAGCCCAGTCCATATTCCTCCTTAAAACCAAGGTGTTAAGGAGAGGGAAACTTGAGCCTTATAACCAATAGAGATGAGACATAATTAGACGATGTGGGACACCCTCCTGGACCACAACACAGGTTAGCCGGACACTCGGCACACCGGACACATGCCCAACCAAGCTCTGATGCCAAGTTGAAAAGTTGATGAGAACTGGAGTGATAACCACTGTTTACAAACTTATTTTGTGTTTGATTTTCTACCTATTCTCCGTTTTCATCCATATAAAATAAATTCTTATGAGAAGAGAACTTTTGTTTTGTAAACTAATCATTTGCTTTGATCTAGGCATGTTGAACTTGATATATGAACTTTTAAACTTTTATTTGTCTTTTTTGGTTATAAAATAAGTTTATATTTATTTTATGGAATAAAACTTAGTAAAATAATAAATAAATATATAAGTAATTTGTCGTACCCCTATCGTACCCATACCCTACTTTTTTAGGTTACTGGCATTTCTCTTACCCGTATCATACATGTATCCCTTACCGTTACCCATGTTTCATAGGTGCCGAAGGACCTGGGGTGAAGGCCATAGACTTGATTCGACTACAATTTAGGCCGATGAGCCCTGATTTTCAGTTACAGGCCAATGAGCCACATGATTACTATGTTGAGAAATAGAAACGAATTTGATCACTGATATTGTTTATCCATGGAAACTAGTAATTCTGGCAGGTCTTGATTCATTCGAGCTTAATGCTTATGCGTTTTCTCTAAAAATTTTCAGCAGGATTTGAGGAATCTTAGCTTGGAGGCTTAGATGATTATCACTTTCATTTTACTTCTCTTTTGATTGTAAAGGCCGTTATGAGCCTCGACCATTGTAAAAGAAAATGTGAGTAATGAAATCTTATCTATGCACTTCTGGGTTTTTGTTCAAAGCTTCAGCATTTATTATTATTGTGATAGAATCCCTTAACTCGTTGATTTTAGGCCTTTGCGAGCTTGCTCGTTGGCTGGTTATGACCCGTTTCGAGTTAGGTCGTGACAACAGTGGTATCAGAGCTTGAATTATCGGATTCTGAACAAAAACCCAGAGATAGGATCAAGGCACGCACTAGTCACACTTAGAAAAAGAAAAATTTGGCCTTATCTTGGAGATGCATGCTTATATATATAATATATGCCTTGTAGCCATGCCTAGCAGTGACTCTAGCAACAACAGCGATGACGGATACTCCAGCGACGATTCTATTGGCCCCAATGGGCTAGGACTGCTCGAAGTAGCACACGAGGAAGAAGTGGACGAAGCCATTCGAGAGCAAGCCCTCTCAGAAGTAGTGGACATGACATTTGATGTCATAGCCCAGGTTGCAATGCAATTCGAGATCGAATCCGAACAACGAGTCTGAGCCATGATAGACTACTACTTAGGACTTCGAGAACGTGTTTGTGCCTTGGCTAGAGTAACCATTCAACAATGGGATTTTGGGCACTTAATGGAAGGGGCAAGAAATCGCACCCAGAAAATGAGCCCCAGGAACTGGAACCAGAACCAGAATTCGAGCACCAAGAAGAGGAGATGGATGAAGAAGAGCACCCCCTCGAGTGGTACAACGAGGTCTGGGACCTTGACTTGGTGGATGAGCTAATGGACGAGCCTTTTGACCTTGAAGAAGACATCGATTACGAGCAAGAAGAGTGGATTTCCCCTTTTTATGAGTGGCCCAGTGACTCGGATGACAAGTAGTACCTTAGCGCCTTAGTATTTCTGGAGTATTTTGTAGTTTGATCTGGAAACACCTATATCATGGAATGAGCGAATGTCTTATTAATGAATCTTTTGCTTTCTTATTTTGTCATTAAGTTTCTGATACACGAATCTTATCTAAGCAGAATGGTGAACACAAGAGCCAACAAGCAAGTAAACGATGAAGGTCGCGATGAAGTAAGAGAACTTTGGGAAATGGTAAGAATGTTGGTGAGTACGGTCCAAGCCCAACAAGAGACAATCCTCCAGTATCGCAACCAACAGGAGCTAGTGGTTGAACCTCTGCCGGTCCTCGAGGAAGAAGAAATTGTCAACCCCGATCAGTGAGCCGCCAATGTCGCAACAGTAAAAGAGTTTTTTAAACTAAAGCCCCCAACCTTCAAGGGATGAATGAACCCTGTGAAGGCCAGCGAGTGGATTGCTATAATCGAGAAGAACTTCCGACTTCTGCGGTGTTCGGACCACCAGAAGGTGGAAATCGGATCCTACTTATTAGTAGGTGAAGCGAGTAGGTGGTGGAGTTTGAAAAGTGCTTCCGATCCCGAGATGACTTGGGCAAGATTCTTAGAAGCTTTCAAAGAGAAGTTTATACCCCGAGCTATGCAAAACACTAAGCACATGGAGTTCAAGAATCTAAAGCAATGTGGGCCTATGACGGTGGCAGACTATGAAGCTGAGTTCACCACAGATGAGATGAAGGTCCGTCACTTTGAAGATGGACTGAAGCCCGAAATTCGAAAGATCGTTCGACCCCTCCAATTGCCTAGCTATGCAGATGTCCTTGACCGAGCAATCTCGGTAGAACAAGATGTCGACGAGACAAAGCGCTACCTAGAGAGGAAGAGGCAGAATCAGAATCAAGGGAGGTCAAGCCACCCCAAGAGAGCCAACTTTGGGAGAGATCAAAGAGGAAGGAATGAGAATCAAAGAAGGCGGACGCCACCATGCCTGACTTGCGGGAAGATGCACCAGAGTGAATGCTGCCTAGCAACGCAAGTGACATGTTTTGGATGTGCTCAGAAGGGACACTACAAACGAGAATGCCCGAATCCAACTACGAGAGCAAACACAGTACCAGTTGGCCCCCCTAGAATTAATCCGCAAGGGAACCACAACAACGGTAACAATCAGAGGGAAGGACGAGCTTTCACTCTTCTAGGAGACCCCAGAAATGACGACGGGGTCGTGGCTGGTAGAATCCTTGTCTGTGACATTAGCACCTATGCTTTGTTTGATTCTGGATCAACTCATTCATTTATTTCTAAGTCTTGCGCCGAAAAGATTAAAAGAAATCCCGAACCCTTGGGGTATAACCTGCTAGTATCCCAACCCATGAGCAAGTGCGTTCTATGTTCATCGATTTATAAGGAATGTGATGCCCACATCGGGGGAGTATCAATGATCCTGGATCTGATTCCCCTAGAAATAGCGCATTTCGATGTCATCATTGGCATGTACTGGCTGTCCAAGTTCAATGCCATGATTGATTGCGCTGGAAAATTCATCACCTTTGTGGAATCCAAAGGTGGGGAGTCGAAGCTCGAAGGAGAAAAAGTTGTGTCATCCCTATGCTTTGTATCAGTAGCAAAAGCCAGACGACTTTTACAGAAAGGATGCAGATGCTACCTCTGTAGTATTTCGACAACTCTGGCAAAAGATCTTTCAACCATCAATATTCCTGTAGTCTTCGATTTTCCAGAAGTATTCCCGTAAGAATTGCCGGGAACACTAGTCGACCGAGAAATAGAGTTCTCCATTGGAGTCGCACAAGGTACGCAGCCAATTTCCAAAGCACCCTATCGTATGGCACCATCAGAATTGAAGGAATTAAAGACGCAGTTGCAAGAGCTGATCGACAAAAGCTTCGTTCGACCTAGTTCATCACCTTGGGGAACCCTAGTCCTGTTCGTCAAAAAGAAGGATAGAACCATGTGGTTATGCATCGCCAATCGAGAATTGAACAAAATCACCATTAAAATCGGTACCCGCTACCCCAAATCGATGATTTATTTGACTAGCTACGAGGAGCTCGTGTATTCTCAAAGACCGACCTTCGCTCGGGATATCACTAGCTCAAAGTCAAGACCGAACACGTAGAAAAGAAAGCCTTTCGTACGCGATACGGTCACTACGAATTTCTAGTCATGTCCTTCGGAGTAACCAACACCCCAACAACATTCATGGACCTCATGAACCGAATTTTCGCCGATTATCTTGACGACTTCGTGATTGTATTCATCGATGATATCCTCATCTACTCAAGGAATGAAGAGCAACGCACAATCCACCTATCGATTGTCCTGCAAACCTTGAAGAAGGAATAATTGTAGAAATGTTTCAACTTTTAACACAACCTCTAACTCATTTATTCATGCTTATAAAGAAGCAACTTAACAATTTAACATAACCAAATATCACATACTCTTGCAAATCGTAACACATAACCACAACCATTACTCCAAGCATGCTACTAGGAAAAACAACATTCCACAATTAGTTATTAAATAACAACATATGCCTTAAAACACCTAAGCAAATTATAACACTTATCAACCCTTTACAAACTCACCAAATGCTAAGTATGGTGAACTATGTCTGCCTTGGTGCCTCGGGATTATTTGCTTTCCCACCTCTAGTAATTTAAAATGTTAGTAATGATATAACATTTGCATAAGTAAAGGAATAACATGCTTGTAAATTAAACTTACAACGTAGAATCCTTACTTATTTGTCATTCATCTTAAGCTTTCAAACTACTTTTAAGACCTCCTTATGAACTCTTATAATAATTCATTTCTCAGAGACTTACTAATATTTCATATTTAGTTATATTTTTCTTTCCAATTTAAGTTTTCTTACTTATTTCCAACCTTCTTTAATTCCAAAACATCCTTAAAACCTCATTTTAAAACCTCTTATAACAATCCATACTAACCTCAAATCCAATACCTCAAAGTTAGCACTCAATTCTCTTAACTTTCCCCACATTTTCCCCTGACCGATAGGCCACCAGTATACCGGCCGGCACACCGGTTAAATCACTCTCGCGATTTTCCTTCCAGCCAAACCATTTATACCCACTGGTATGCGACTGGTATGCCGCCCGATATACCGCCCGACATACCGATCTCCTACCGATTCTGAACAGTGGCGATTTCTGAGAAAATCTGCTCATGCTACCTTGTGTTCAAACTCAATTTTACATAAATCTACTCAACCAAACTTCATAATTTTTTTATATGTGGACTCCTAACACACTTACAAACACAACCCTATCCTTTGTTTCCACAAATATCATGATTTTGTATGACCTCAACCTATTTTCTTAAGATTTTTCATAAAAACAAAGTTTAACCTTCTTCCTTCTACAAACCCTCTACTTCTATAGATCAAATTCAGAGAAAACATGGTTAGAAGCTTATCTTTGATAGCCTAGATGATTAGGAGATGAATCATAAAAACAAAGTTTAACCTTCTTCCTCCTACAAACCCTCTACTTCTATAGATCAAATTCAAAGAAAACATGGTTAGAAGCTTATCTTTGATAGCCTAGGTGATTAGGAGATGAATCCTCAAGTTTCTTGCTTGAATTTTCTTCCAAGAGCTCTCCCTTCTCTCTTCCTTATCTCTTTTCAAGTTATGTTCGGTGGAGAAATGAGAATAACCTTGACAGATTTGTTCCAAAATGGTATATGATTCACCACACTTAGGAAATTTTATTCTATGCATCCTCATCACCTTAAAGTCATGCACTCCTAGCATTTCTGTCACAACCCGTATTTTATAAAGAATTTTCGGAATATAAATTCATATTCTAAATTAGATTTGAAATCCTAATTTATTTTATCTTAAAATCCTAGCGTGATTTTAAGGTGGTTGACCCTAGGATGAGGTAGAGGATTCGGTTACGAATCCAACGCAACTTGAATCACCTCAATCAGAGGTCGGACGAAGAAGTAATAATCGAATTTCCCTCGGAGGCCACGTGTTAACGTTTCTGGAGAATTTCTGGTCCGGTCGTTCGGACCATGGCCGAGTCTCGTCCGGACGAGCTCGGCAGGGAATGAGCAAAATGGTTCAAGTGTGGTCGTCCGGACGACGGTTCCAGATTTTGTAAGTTTGCTCCAGTAGGCATCGTCCGGACCATGGGGGGTGGTCGTCCGGACCAAGGTGGGTTTCGTCCGGACGACGGTGAGCTTCGTCCGGACGACGCGCGCTGAAAATGTGCGGTTTTGTGTTTTAATGAGGGGTAATGTCGTCCTTTCATTCCTAGGTCGTGTCTTATACCCCAAAACGGCCAGAACACTCTATCTCTCTTATTTTCTAACCCTAGAGCTCCTCTATCTCTCTCTCTACCTCCCATGGCTTCTCCCCCTTCTCTCTAACTTTGGAGGTCCTTCCGGACATCCCCCGGACTTTTGGCAAGTCTTAAAGTTGTTCCCCACGATGAGATCTTCCCGGTGACGTAGGTGGTGAAGTCGTCCTCCAAGTTTTTCGGGTAAGTCATTTTGTAAAGTGGTTTTCTTGTGTTGGTCCTTTGAGGACTTTGATTCTCCTTGACAGGGGCTTTCCATTGATGTGTGTAGCTTGCATCGATATTAAGGATCTCGTGGCTAGGATTCCCGTCATCCTCGGAGCTTAAGGTAAATACGCTCCTATCTTGTGTTCGCGTAGTTGTGCTAGATCACCAAATTGATTTATAAGATTAAATTTAAAGGTTTTCCTTAAAAATCCATGTTTTGAGAAATATGCATTGATAAAATGAAATGGATGTCATCCTTGCATTAGAATGAGAAATTCTTGGTGATTGTGAGGATATGGGGTAGTTGAATTTCATGCCTAGGTCTTGAAATTGAGTTTTGGGAGTTTGATGAAAATTGGGGGTTTTGGTCTAAGTGTTTTCCTTAGTTGGCCCGCTAGGTATTTGATAAATTGTTCGAGAGACTTACGAGTCTAAGTCTTAGTCCCGTAAAATTTCTAAGTCTTGGTTAGGCCCTTGCATGTGGTCTAGGAGGAATTTGGGTGACTTTGCTTAGGCCCTTGAATGTGTGGCCTTGATGAATTGGCCCTTGTGTGTGGCCTTAGATTTATGACTGAGAATTTGGGATGATGAACTAGGTGTCCTTGGTGAGTAGGACCCTTGAATGCATTTATGCATAATAGTCATTTAGTGGAATGCCTTGGTGTAGAGAATTGAGATTGTGTGTGTGTATTCGTCACACTAGACTAGGGAACTTGTCCCTAGGCTATCAACACTCGTGATAGGATGACTTAGGTGAATTCGTCACCATCGACTTGGGAACTCGTCCCTCGTTGGCAAACTCGTTGCCCTTGATCGAGAACTCGTCTCC
>NMUG010005739.1:0-12961 GCA_002855965.1 Monotropa hypopitys | reverse complement strand
GCTACATTGATGGCTCAAAGCCATGTGCCCCAGCTATTCTCATTCAAAATGACATAACCAGATCAAACCATGTTCATATCCTCTAGATCCGACAGGACCAGTTAATCTTGAATGCCATCATTGGCTCCATCTCCCACAATATCATAACCAGACTCCATTGCTTTCTAAATTACTTTCTCAGTGTAGAAGTTGTCCCAAACAAGCATGGCGTGTTACTCTCACAGAGGTGGTATCTTATGGATCTCCTTACTCACACAAACATGCAAGACGCTAACCATGTTCTTACTCCCATACCAACCGATCTGCCTCTCATGTTAACCTTTGGTTCTTCTCTGTCTGATCCTACTGAGTATCGACAGGTAGTTAGGAGTCTCCAATATTTGTTAATCACACGGCCAGCCATTGCCTTTGTTGTCAATAAACTATCCCAATATATGCACTGCCCAACAACTAAACATTGGTCCTTTGTCAAACGGTTACTGTGTTATCTTGTTGGCACCATTGATGATGGATTACAACTCCACAATGACTCTTCTCTCAGTTTGCATGCTTTCTCAAACTCTTCTCTCCTATTTCACGCCTTCGCTGATGCTAATTCAAACGGTTATCAAATGATAACAATCGAGACTCTCTATTAGATTCAGTTCAGAGTAGTGTAATAGACTAGACCCATGGATGTAGATGACAAACAAAATATAAACATTATAATGTTCATAGTTAAGTCAATATACTCCTTTTGGTTATTGTTAGTAAAACATTGATTCTCCTCTTGAGACCTAATTTGATCTTCATGGATTTCTCTAGATATTTTTTTTACAAAGTTTTGTTACAGCATGATATATGACTTCTGCCGGGTTAGGCGGTACTGCTTTATCACCATGCTTTATCCTGGGCCCCCAAAAAAGGAAAAAAGAAAGGTTTTGACAATTCTAAATCTTGAACCGTGTTTAGCATTTACCTTTCATTACTTCCTAATAATTTTTTGATAGTGAGTTGTAAAGTTGACTTAATCAAAGTGCTCATTCATTTGGTTGGTCTTTGGAGCCAATATGTTCTTTGTGACCTCTGACTTGTACTGAGAAGGAGAGGTCGTTAAATTGGGTAAGTTGTGTTTGAGGAAAGCACATTTTGTGGGTACAAGTAATTGTAGATGGCTGAATTTAAGTTGCTATAAAGAGAATATACAAAAAATTGATTTTAGGATGGTTTTTCATATATTTCATCTCCATTTTTGTTTGTGAAATTCTGTGAATCTTCTTACTGTGATAATTTTACTATTAATAGATTTTGTTATTTGCTACAATTCCATATATTTCCCTTTAGTTTATTCAGTTCAGGGTAGTGTAATAGAGTAGACCGATGAATGTAGATTACAAACAAAATATAAACATTATAATGTTCATAGTTAAGGCAATATACTCCTTTTGGTTATCTATTCTAATATATAAAAAGGGAGCACATGTTTGGTGTTACAAGTTTTTGGCATCCTGTCAATTTTTTCTTTTCCAAAATTACCCTCTCAATCACTTCCACTTGCACACCCACATTGTGGGTGGCCCAACTGCTAGTATTTATTACTCTTTGTATTTAGAATATTTACATTCTATCCTTATAATTTATGTCAAACCATAACTGTAACAACCCGCCGCTACCTTGCACAATATTGTTCTATTTGGATGCCAAGCTTGGTGGACTTGCCACGGTGTCACCCACGCTTTGCATCTAAATTCAATTATTTATATTTACTGATGTGTCCATGACCATTTTGTTCGCACACCCTTCATTAATACTCTTGGTTACCAGCTTGCCTATAAGTACGATAAGTTTGTCCAAAAAACTCAAATTATAGTACTACAGTATTGTTTATTTTTTTGCTTACCTAAAATTAAGAATATGTGATTAGACATGGATAAGAGTTGGATGTCATTGACTGGGACCGCAAATGGAAGATTGAGTGAGCCATACTGTGTTGGTGTAATGTCATTTCTCCAATTTGCTATGAAGACAGTGGACCAACATGGCTATATCATGTGCCCGTGTGTGAAGTGTGTGAATTATTATCGACAATATCCTCGTCACGTGCAAGTTTATTTGCTCTAACACGGGATTATACAAAGTTATATATTTTGGTACAAATACGAGGAACCTCACATATTGAGTGAGGACGATCATAATTATGAAATGGAAGGGAATGAGGACACAAAATTGGGTGGTATTCCTACATTGGTAGATGATCAAATAAGAGGAGAGTCGGCAAATGCATCCCAAAGGGAGCAAGTGCAAAACTTTGATACACTATTACACAATGCCAAGCGTGAGTTGTACCCAAATTGCTCAGATTTTAGTTTATTGAGTTTCATCGTTGATTTGATTAATTTGAAAGTAACAAACCATTGGAGCAACAAGTCGATTGACAATCTATTACAGTTTTGTATCAGACTTCTACCACAAGGTAATTTAGTTCCAAAGTCTACCTATGAAGCGAGAAAGATTTTTTGTGGTCTCGATTTGTCGTATGAGCTCATTGATGCATGACCAAATGATTGCGCACTTTATTGGAAGGAGAATCCAAATTTTGATAAATGTCCAAAATGTAACACATCCTGATACAAGATAAGCCATAGAACGGGTAAAAAGATCCCTCACAAAGTGTTGTGTTACCTCCCTGTGACATTGAGGTTGAAAAAATTGTACATGAATAAAACTATAGCTGAAGATAAGAGATGGAACAAAGATAATCGTGTAAATGACGGTGAAAGGAGGCATCTAGCTGATAGTGATGAGTGGAAGGAATTTGACACACAACATCCTGAGTTTGCTTTGGAGTCATGAAATGTGAGGTTAGGGCTGAAAATACATCAAACCTCGAGCAAGCTTTTCATTAACACTTGAACAAAAGGAAGGGTTCTTTGAATTCTTGAAATTGGTCAAGTATCCAGATGGCTATGCGGCCAATTTATTATGGTCAATGAATATGAGAAATGGTAGGTTATTATGTCTCAAGAGCCATGACTTTCATGTACTAATTCAACAGATTTTTCCTATTGGAATGCATGGTTATGTGAACAATGAGATTAGCACAATGCTATTTGAGCTAGCTAGCTTCTTTTGGGACCTTTGCTCAAGAAAGCTTAAACGGAGTGAGCTAGATAATCTAGAGGATCGCATAGTGCTCATACTATGCAAACTTGAAAAGATATTTCCCCTGGTGTTTTTTGACGTGATGGTACACTTGTCTATTCATTTAGCGCGTGAGGCTATACTTGGAGGACCAATGCAATTTCGATGGATGTATCCAATTGAAAGGTAATGTTAAATACACTTGCGAATTGAATAATAATTGCATTTCTTATTTAATATTAATTATAGATCATTTTACCTTGAAGGTTTCTTGGAAGACTGAAAAAGTATGTCTCCAATTGAGCACGTCCAGAAGGTTCGATTGTAGAGGCTTACATTGTGAAAGAGTGTATTAGTTTTTGCTCATTGTACTTAGATGGAGTTGAAACGGTGCATAATCTACCTGAACGGAATGAAGATGTTGGTCAACGTTGCCAAGGATTGATAGTATTTATGGAGACAGCTCGTCCTATTAGGTTAATCACATAGGACGGTGAGATGTCACCAACTTTTCGTGACATTGCTCATTGGTTCTTGTTGAACAATAGTCCTGAGATTCAGAATTACTTAGAGTATGTGCTTCCACCTAAGTTTACGTATTTTTACTTCTTTAACATTGAAAGTCAAGCATACTAACATGTCACCAAATTAATCACATTGCCTTGGAATAGGGAACATAAGAGTTTACTCTGTATTCCAGATGGACATGATGTAGTTGTCTTGCAACAAAAGGATTTTCCCAAGTGGTTCAAAGAGCATGTAAGATTCTTACAATAAGAGATTTATAACTAGAAAACACACCAAGCAATATTCATTTCCAATTATAAAAATCGTTACCCAACTAATTGTGTTTTGTACACGTGTGTAGATAAATAGATTGAGAGTTGATGAGTCACCGGATGCAACAGATGAATTGTGTTCATTAGCGAATAGCCCTAATTTGAGGGTAAAAGAGTACTATGGCTGTATAATCAATGGGGTAAGGTTTCATACTAAAGAAGTAGATGATCGCCGAACAACTCAAAATAGCGGTGTGCTTGTAGAAGGGGATTATAATGGTGAGACACATAATTTTTATGGTCATTTGACTCATGTTTGGGAATTTGACTACATGTGTAACAACAAAGTTGTTTTGTTTCAATGTGAATGATATAACACCAGCAATACCTGTAGAACAAGGACATTATGAATCGATGCACATTGCAAAAGCATTGATGTCATCAGTCGGTGGTATACACCAGACCCTTTTATTCTCCCTAGCCAAGCAAAGCAAGTCTTCTACCTCAATGATACCAAATTGGGTAAACCTTGGCAAGTCGTCCTACATGTCCAACATATGGGTGCATATGATGTATCAAATATTGTTAATGAATATCCACTAGATCCTGAAGAAGGCCAATGTCACACTCCAACCCAAAAATATGGATTATGATGAACTAAAATCTTACTAATTCTCATTTCTTAAATTAAACAACTTTAGATAAACTCTCTTATTAAAACTTCAAGTTGAAAATTATTTTAAATTAAAACAACTCATAAACTAAGCATTTCTGACAATTCCAAAACAACAACACAATGTCCATCATTTACAACAACTCGGTTCATATTTATTATTACAATACATCTGCCCATCTTTAACTTGCAAAATTAAACCTTAAAGTTAAACTTGACACTGGCTGATAGTGGACGACATCTACTAGCGAGCATCAATCCTGCAGACCAAAACTGGAATCCTAAAATGGAATCCCAGGAATGAATAAGCATACTGAAATTACTAAAATTAAAACAATAATAAATCAACAGTGATATAAGGATGTCTCAGCATGAATCATTATCTAAACAATAAGAATAGTGCAATATTGATGTGATTGTGAACAATGCATGAATCTCTTCGTATAATAATGCATATTATGTCAAATTTTAGACCTGAAAAATCCTCAAAGTTTACTACGATAAACTAGCAAAGCTTACGACAACAAAGCTCATAGTTTACGACAACAAAGCTCATATCTTACGACAACAAAGCTCATACCTTACGACAACAAAGCTCATACCTTACGACAACAAAGCTCATAGTTTACGACAACAAATCTCATAGCTTACGACACACGACTCTTCTTTATGTTCATCTTTCATCAACATATATTTCATGTTATGACATTCAACCATTTTTATCATGTATATTTAACTGTTATGCAATTTAAATACAAACATTTAAACATTAACGAATAACATTCTACAATTAACATTTCTACAATTAAGTAATTAAAGTGCATAATCCACTCACCGAAACCTTTTATGGAAATGATCTTTCACTGATTCCATGGTCTTTTATTTCTTTCTAAATTTCCACCTGTCAATATTGTACAACTTTAGTTCACAATAGTAAAATCATCAATATAAGATAAATATCTTCTACCAATCATCCCTTATCATTTTATATCAAAAATTCCAATTTTACATTTTTTCCTTAAGTCGCTATTTTTTCCCGAAGCACCAGATACCGATATTTTGCAAATCCCAGATACCAATATTTTAGCCAAAGCCACAGATACCGCTTCTGAGATATCGCATTTGATATTGCACCTGGTACAGCTCTGGCTACCAGTTGCACACCTATTCAGGATACCAGTTGCACATCTATTTAGGATTCCAGTTTCTGACTGGGATACTGGTATTATAGCAAAGCTGGATACCAGTTTCTAAGAAAATCTCAGAAAATCGAATTTCTCTGCAACTTCTTTTGGGTTTTTTCTAAATTTAATTTCAATCGAATTTAGGCTATCAATTCTTGTTTGTTTTCTACCAAAATTTGAACAAATGATGTACTAACAGTATAGAACAACTTTGTGTTTTTAGAATTTGAAGATCTTACCTCAATCGATTGGTACAAAAATTAAAAGGTTTTTCTGAAATTTGGGTTTTTCTTCTTAAATCAATTCTGATCGAATTACCCTATCAAAACTTACCCAAATCTTTCTAAAATTTAACAACATGCTCTGCTAATGATTTAGAACAATTTTGTATTTTTAGTTTCTATCAAACTTACCTCAATTGGACAGAACAAAATTCAAAAGTTTGAGTCGCAACTGGATTTCCCTTTTCTCCTACCCACTGTTCATCTTCTTCAATATATGAACTCTCTGCAACAAGTTACAGGCTACAGTACTCTCACCTCTCTCACGAATTCATTCTCACCCTCAGAGCAACTCACTTAACTAATTTGTTTTGCTTGAATTCAAAGTTTTCCAGATTGATAAATATTCAGTTAATGTAATTATGTTTGAGATATATAATCGTTCATTCCAAACCCAATTCTTCTACGGCAACTTCCATAACTCTAACACATAATCCTTCCACAAGTCCGTGCAATCGACACCTAACACAATATTCCTTCAGATTATGCCACGATCATAACAGTAGATACAACCAAACTCCTTCCATTGCCAATGTTCACAAAACTCGACACCTCAAAGGACTATTCTCACTTTTCCTCTTTATTTGCATTTTCTTCCTTCTATCCTCAATTCTTTCACTTTGGTCCCCAAAAGTTTATTTATTTCTTCAATCAGAATTATTCTATTCCTAATTGCCTCAATATTCACACAAAATTCCATAACCATTTTATAAAATTTCTTAATACTACCCAACATCATTTTCCAATGCCAATATTTTTATTCAACTAATTAATACCTCAATTTAAACATAATATTGCCAAATAAACTTGTTTTAATTAACTTAATTGTTAAATTTTTAGGACGGGTGTTACAACTCACCCCCTCTTAGGAGATTTCGTCCCCGAAATCACATCCACGTTTCAAATATTTTTTTATTTATTACTTCTACTTTACACCGTAGTGACTTATTCATCCAAAGGTAAAATTATAACTAGGTACTTACTCAATATTTTAAAATGAAAGGGACGTTGACCGAGCGCCGCTTTCACCCAAATATAAAGGTAGCATTTAGGTATCAAAATGGCATGTAATCCTCTTTGAAGTCACAACTCACTATCAAATATCAAACATTATTCTAAAGTAGATTTCTAAGGTATCTACACAATTTCTAAATGATAGCAATATTTATTATGCCAAAATTTAGAATACCTGTTTCTTTATTTGGCTCTGGTTCCTCTTGATGGTGAATCATCTGAAATACTCTTGCTGGTTCCATTGTTTGACTTCCCACTCTGCTACCTTGACCCACACTTCCACTTGTTATTGCTCCTCGTCCCACTGGAGTACTTCCTGCTACTGATCCCAATGGTTCTTGCGATTCTATACACTGTCTTGCAATATGACCCATCTCACCACGCTTAAAACATCTAACTCCCCTTTCTTTCTCTGGACAATCTTTAATATGATGATCATATGGCCCACATTTAAAACACCTATAACATTTTCCCCGATTTACTAACATTTCCACAATAGACTTACTCCCAACTCGACTTGTTTTGCTTTCAGATTTTCCATAACCACTAGACTCAGTTTTCCTTTTGTTAAACTCTTACCTCTTGTCATACATCCCTTGTACATCTTTTCCTATTTGTCTTGTCATGTCCACTAAATCAGCATAATCTCGTTCTCTAAATGATGTCAACCTCGTTGCCACATTTGTTTCTAAACCACTTCTAAATCTCCTTCACCTTTTTGCTTCAGTATCAACTAGTTTATGTGCATACCTAGATGACTCAGCAAATTTGGCTTCATACTCCACTACTGACATTCTCCCTTATTCTAAGTGGATAAATGCAGCCTCTTGTTCAACCCTATAAGCCTTAGGACGGTAATGATCCTTAACTACCTTAATAAACTTATTCCATGTTATCACTTGTGGCCTAAATGGTTGCATACCAAGTAATGGGACTGTTAAATGCCTTTGAATTGTCTCCCACCAAACCAAAGCTTGACCCTTTAAACTAAAAGTAGCTAATATTACTTTTTGATCATCCTCTATACCCATTGCTACCAAAACTCTTTCCACACTTCTTAACCAGTTCTCAGTATCTATAGGGTTTGTAGATCTTTCAAACTAAGTAGGAAATAACTTTGTAAATCTCTCTAGAAATCCATTACATGTGTTAGCTTGTTGTGTTTGCCATCTCATAAATGTTGCCCTCTCTTCTCTTTCCTGAGCCATTGCATCTAATATTCTCTGCGTGTCTGTCATCCCAACTTTAACTGGTTCTTCAATCAACACATTCTCATTCCTCATTTGTGGTCCCGATGCTGTAGATGCCTTACCTCCTGGTCGATCCACATGTTCATGTTCCATCTTCACATACAACCACAACAACATAGAAATTACTCATTAGCAGGTTAGAAAATTTTTTATTTCCTAACTCTCAACGTAACTCGACTTCCTATGTCCACTATCTTGGCCATAACTTCCTAACCTTTTCTTTTACCCAATTCTTCATCTCGCATTAACCACCAAGGATTTATTAAACCTAAGCTCTAATACCAAAATGTCACACTCCGACCCAAAAATATGAATTAGGATGGACTAAGATCTTACTAATTCTCATTTCTTATTAAACAATAACTTTAGATAAACTCTTTTATTAAAACTTCAAGTTGAAAATTATTTTAAATTAAAACAACTCATAAACTAAGCATTTCTGATAGTTCCAAACAAACTACACAATGTCCATCATCTACAACAACAACTCGGTTCATATTTATTATTACAATTCATCTGCCCATCTTTAACTTTCAAAATTAAACCTTAAAGCTAAACTTGACATTGGTCGATAGTTAATGTCATCTACTAGCGAGCATCAATCGTGCACACCAAAGTTAGAATCCCGAAATGGAATCCTAGGAATGAATAAACATACTGAAATTACTAAAATTAAACCAATAATAAATCAATAGTGATATAAGACGTCTCAACATGAATCATTAAATTTTAGACCAGACAAAGCCTCAAAGCTTACTACGACAAGCCATCAAAGCTTATGACAACAAAGCTCATAGCTTACGACAAAAAAACTCATAGTTTACGACAACAAAGCTCATACCTTACGATAACAAAGCTCATATTATACGAAAACAAAGCTTATAGCTTACGACACACGACTCTTCTTTATGTTTGAAATTTATCTACCGAGTATGAGGTAGGATGTTGTTATTACAAATTAAAAATAATTCTAACTTTATTAAAAATTAATTTTTCCTTAAAAATTATTTCTGTGATTCCAAATTAATTTGACGAGTTAATTCAATTTACGCATGTATGTCAAATGATAGAATGTAAGCAAAGAACAAAACAGTGGCACAAGACAAGATATACGTGGAAAACCCCAATAAGAGTAAAAACCACTAGAAGAAAAAGCAAACACTAATTAACAAATGATCAATTACAAAGACTCATACTTACAACCTAAACTCGTTCGAGGTTGACCAGAGAACTTTGTTGACTCGCTCGTACACCAAACCCGTACTCGCTCCTTGAATCACACAAGGCCTTCCAATCTGCTCTTGACAATTTAATGTTCTTGATCTTGAAGATGAACTACTTCGTTGAAGTCGCCGTTGTATGCTCCGTCAATCCAACAGTAATTTTCAAAGGCACACACTAAAAATATTTTTTCTAAAAGATCTCAAAAATAATGAATGAACCAACTCAAACAACTCAAAAACTCAATTTGAACTAAACTCAAAAACCATATCCAAAACCCAATTGAAACCTTCACCTGCTGTGTGTTTCGAACAAACTCAGAAACCATGTGTGTTTCGAACAAACTCAGAAACCAAACTCACAAACCAGAGATTGACGAACAAAACATAAATTTGCTACTGTAATGAAATATGTTTTTTAAGTACCCAAACCATTAAATTGGACAACCTATTTACTGTTGTTGAATCGCCAATTTAGAAACCAATTTCATTCTACGGCTGTAAATTCAAAAATCCAATATTACTAAACTCAGAAATATGCTGCATAAAATTTATAAACCCAAAACGAAATTAAAGAATGAAATAGAGTGCTGTGTTGATAGGGACCCAAATCAAAAATTAAATCAAAACCCAGAATTGTGTATTGCAAAAGAGAACTGCTACAATGAAACAAAAACCCAGAAACTTGAAATAAAATTGAATACCCAGAACACAATCGCACAAACTCAACCTACTGTAGATTTTCTACCAACCCAGAATTGCAAATGAATTTGAAACATGAAACTGGATCGGAAAATTGAGAAACAATAATCTGATGCGAGATCATGTAACCCAATTCTCAAACATTTGTAATCGCAGCAAATCAATTTTTCACAACCAAACCGAGAAGTTGAATTGTGTTCCCAGAAAACTCAAAAAACAAATGAAATCAAACTTGAAATGTTAATCTACTGTTTGCAATTGATTTCAGCAGAGAACTAAAACCGAAATCATAAAAAACCACAACATCAGCAAATTGATTTTGAAAACATTGAAACCCAAAAAAACGAATCACAAAATCAAAAACGAACGAAAATTGATTTTGAAATCAAAATGATTTTTGAAGCAAAATTGACTGTGAACTGAATTTTTCAGGGAACGAAATTGTTTTGGAAAACCATGAATTCAGTTTCTAAAAGGAGATCAAATCTGGAAATCGAAAACGTATCAGAACAGGAACTCCCAATCCCTTACCTCCTTCGATCTATACAAATTCAACCAACCCAGAATGAAATGACCGAATTCATTCGATTTTAAAATCACAAATTCCTGTACGAAGATTGCCCTCTGCGACTCCTTCCCTCACTTCTCTTACCTTGAAAATGATTTATCTAATTGATTTTGAAACGAAAGACACCTCTCTATTTTTTTTCATTCCACCCATAACCTTGAGATCCAAATCTATATTTAAACGGAAACTCCCAAAGATCCCTTGATGAAGAATCGCCCTATATAACCGAGAGAGAAAGATAGAGAGTTTGTGTTCACCATCTGAATCTATTTTCAAAATTCTTATCTAATCATCCGGATAAGGAAACGAAGATGATAATGGATAAGGAAACGAAGATGATAAGGAACTTATCCCAATAATCGTGTAGAAGTTTGCTTGATCGAAACTTAGAATTTCCCTTTAGCCCAGAATTTCGCTTGAGCGAAATCACCCCTGAGAAATTCGCTTGAGCCAAATGTAAAGGTCGTTTGAGCGACAGTGCTTCGCTCGAGAGCAGTGGCTTTGAACGATTTTTTCTGAACACAGAAAATATTCTTTTTGTTTCCGAACTTTGTCTCGATACGTCTTTTTCAATTCCGAACAATTCTTTGGTATCCAAAGACTCAAAGTAAAAAATATTACATGACAACTTTGACTTTTCCTTCCACATCTTAAACAGACGCTTCTAAAAATAAAATTACAAATCAATTAAATATATTTTGTTAATCATAAAATTGCCAAAAAAACCAAAATTCAATCCTTATGGATTTTAAACTTTACAATCTTCCCCTTTGACATTTTCATGACAAAATATATACAAAATATACTCTAGTCTAATTTAAACACTACAATCTCTTTGGATGAGACAATGATCCTGCAAGACACAACTCAATATCCAAAATATGTTAGACTATAAAGAATTATTTCTCCCTCTTTTTGTCATAAAATAACAAAGGTAAGCAAAACAATGCAAATAAGCACAACAATGGAAATAGATAAATATAGAAGCATTTTGAAATATGAAAGCATATCAAGATACCAAAATTAACATAACAATTCAACTTTTTGTCTTTTGATTTGTAATTCACCCCCTTAACAAAATATAAACCAATATTCTCTTAATGATGCATAAAATGATTATATCTTTCACTTAAGATTTTAATTAGAACTCCCCCTCAATTAATGCAGACAAAAAATTCTAAATGTGTTATTCCAATATACAACCATGAAGGGGGGGAGAATTGGTCAAATAAAAAATTATACTAACTTTTTTAAAACCTTTTTTAAATTATAAAAATTGTGATAAATCAATATGATTCAAATTAATATCTTTGTGATTCAATATTGAATCTTATTAAAACACCAACTCAACTTCTTTCGTTACACCTCAGATTTCTCAGGTGCTAAGTGAGAAGGTCGAGGTTTCCAGTTTTGAGATGGTTCTAATAACAAGATTAATAAAGTAATCTAGTGATATTATTTTGAATTAAAAGTTTGAATCAAGTGAAATAAAAAATCGTAGCCACAAATATAAAAGAGAGAGAGAGATACACACAAGAGTTATAGTAGTTTAATAGGGGCGTGTCTCTCCCCTACCTACGTCCACTTCTATCACCAATCGGTGATAGTTCCACTAATCGTTAGGCTTGTCACAACGCGTGACTACCTTAGCGGTTACAAGCTTTTGAGAACCTTCAAGGGTGGTCTCCAACCGTTACAATCAATTTGAGACTTTTACAGAAAGGTAGTTTCCAACCTAACCCAAGGTATGAACCTTGTATCAATGGAAAAGTAGAAAAGAGATAATCTTGTAGGAGTAAGACAACACCTCTTTTACAAGATAAGAATATCCCTTAAAGAGAGAGAGATGAAAGTTAAAGATTAATACAAGAGTTCTCTCTCTAAAATATAAACCAAAACTCTAATGTAATTCTATTGAATATTTAGAGCTATAAACTTTTAGAGCTTGGAGAGAAGAAGACTTGAGAGAATGAAAGTTGAAGGAGAGTTGTAAAATTTCTTCAAATTTCTTCAATCTTCCTTTATAGACTTCTCTGGAATATGTACGTTGGATTGAAGTCTGGACCAGCACAATACATATCTTCTGGAATGGTCTTGAAGCTTGCCAAAAATCAAATTCAAAATTTGAACTTGGACCGGAATTCTGTCCGGAACTCCGCGCGGAATTCCG
>NMUG010005738.1:0-12965 GCA_002855965.1 Monotropa hypopitys | reverse complement strand
ACCACAGGCCCTTCGTAGTTTCTTGGTAGAGCTTTACTGTCTTTTGTTTTCAGAGACTGTTGATATAAAAAATTGTAATAGATAGTGGTTTCAGTTTGATGATTATCTTTTTTAGAGTTTAGAGTTCTACAGCACTATTGGGTTTTATGTTTGAGGTTTTATTGTTCTTGTTATTTTATTTGGTTAAATTCTACTTGAGGCTTATTTAGTAAAGACGTTTAAAATTTTAAATTTTTATGTATTTTTGGAGTTTGGGATGTTACAATAGGATCCAACACCATACCAGTATGAGCTCTCAGGAATAATTCGCAAGGAGATCGAAACCAAAGACAGGGCAGCGCCTTTGCACTAGTCCCTGGAGATCCCAGAAATGACAAAGCCATTGTGGCAGGTAGAATTCTTATATGTGGAATTCCCACTTATGCCTTGTTTGATTCGGGTTCTACTCATTCATTCATCTCAAAATCACACTCCTATAAAATCGATAAAATTCTCGAACCCTTAGAATATGATTTGCTTGTATCCCAACCTATGAACAAAGGAGTCTTATGCTCATATGTCTATAAGTATTGTGAAGTCTCCATGAATGGAGTATATATGCAGATAGACTTGATCCCCTTAGCTATGGAACACTTTGACATTATCATCGGAATGGACTGGTTATCCCAATTCAAGGCCAAAACTGATTGCACGAAAAAAACGTGTAACCTTTTTAGGACTTGAATAAGAAGAAACCAAGCTCAAGGGAGAAGGAATTACTTCACTCTCGTATTTTGTATCTATGGCGTATGCTCGACAACTCTTGCAGAAAGGATGCCAAGGATATCTTTGTAGCATATCAACGCCGAGTGATCATTATCATTGATCAACAACAATGGTACCAAACTTTCTATGGGAAACAATATTCAGAATACACTCCTTACAACCAATTTCAACCTCCTCCCATCTATCAAGAGCCACCGCGTGAAGCAAATGATGATGGTAACAATGATGATGGCAACAATGATGATGGAATTGATGATGGCGAAGAGTAGCAAATGATTATGCCTTTATTGCTTTTAAAATTCCAAGTATGTTTAAAAACTTGGCATTTTCACTTGTTATACTTTGAATGCTTGGTTCATGTTTCTTTCATATATATTATTCTCCATTTTGATTTTGCCATAGATAAAGAAGAAAGAGAAATGCGATCATCACGGGTAAGATTCACCAAAATGGTGAATAATTATTCTCTTATCTCTTTACTATCTTATTTGTCTATATATGCTTAGGGTGAGCTTTATTTCAAAACTTTTTTGTTAGATATGCATATGTTTAGGGGGATAAATCTCTTTAAAATCTCTTTTAAAACTTTTATTAAATCATTTATGTTTAACACGTGTCATCATCAAAAAGGGAGAGATTGTTGACCACATGTCCTTCCTTGATATACTTTTACTGTTTTGATAATAAAAATACTTCTTATATATATTAAAGAGATTGATTTAATCATAAGATTTATTCTTGAAAGAAAATCCTTAGTATTCCATAATCATTTTATATTCAAACAACCTAAGGATTCTTGAAACTTTGCAGTATTAGAAAAGTTTTTTCATGACAAATGTAGATTTTATAAAAACAAACTCAATGGTTTAAACCACACCACATTCTATCTTATATTCTGCCCAGAAATCCAACCGGTTTGTGAACTGGAATTTCGGTTGATATGTTGGTCGGCATACCAGTTGTGTACAAGATAGTGCAAATTCTTTGCAGTAGCTTTGGTGTGCAAAATTACCTTAACCAGTATACCGGATGGAGCATTTTTTGGGCAGTAGGTTCTGGTCTTCAATGTTAATCAAATTTAAGCCTAACTAGCCGTCATATCAGTTCCATACCGGTCCTATATTGGCCTTTGTATTTTGTGCAGATTATAGATTCCAATATTCTATAAATTACCACAATACCACCCAATGGCTATAAATGGATAGTTTGTGATCAAGAGCCTATTTAAAGGCATTTAAGGGCCATTGAAGACATCCAACAACTCTCCTAAGCATATCTATTCAAGTCTTCAATCCTATAAGTCTTACACTACTCTTTCAAGCTTTATTTTCATATTCTTGTAAGAAAAGCCTCCATTGTTATATTCAATTCAAGAAAATCATTGTAAGGAGATTCTAATCTCCAAATTCTACTCTTGTAAAGACCAAGGAGGATTGTTCCTTGGATCAAGGTTGGAGAAGCACCCGAAAGCTCCTCAAGGAAGAAGGTTAGAGAACACCTCTTAAGTTCTCAAAGTGTTATAAATATAAGGGTTTGACAATCATCCGAAGAGTGTAATTTAGTAGAACTCTCAAATATTTTGAGAGAAGTGGGTGTAAATTTAGGACCAATCCTCCCTTCCAAACCACTATAAATCTTGGTCTCATTGTCCTTCTTTTACATTTCTCTATGTCTATCTTACTTCATAGTTTGCACTCAAACCAAATAAACCAAACTAGTTTTCAACTCTCACTTCGGAATCAATCTAATCCCGGAAACCTCAATCATTGCCGTATTGCAATAACTTAGGTGTAACGGAAGGGTTTTGGCTTTGATTCCCTAGTTTAATTTTTATTTGATTATTAAATTTTAAATGACCAATTCACCCCTCTCTTGGTCGCTTTTGGGCCAACACTCTCAGTACTCTGTCAGTTCAGTCTTGGTATGACAGGATGGTCAACATCATGTTCTGATCTACTATTCTAGTAAGACCTTTATCTATGCAGAAACCTATTGTCTACCTCTACAAAAATTAGCCTTGGCCATTGTCTCTATCTTAGGAATGTTGGCACCCTACTTATAGGCACATACGATTGTGGCCCTGATGAAGTATTCCCTCAAGTCTTTGCTCAGGAAGGCATCTCCAAATGGGTAGTGGAACTTGCCAATTATAAGACACAATATCAACCCTGGACCGTAATTAAGGCCCAAATACTAGCAGACTTTGTTATTGAGTTATTACCAAAGAATGTATAATCCATATCAATGGTGGTACCAGGAGAACAGGAATACCTAGTGCAACCATGGAAAATGTTCCATGGTGAGTTTGGAAGATGTATGTGTATAAAGCATCAAACAACCAAGGTGATAGAGTGGGCATAATATTTATATCTCATGTGGTACAGTCCTTGAGCACGCAATTCGGATGGAATTTTTGACCTTCAACAATGAGGTAAAGTACGAAGTACTATTGGTTGGGCTCTGTACAAGTATTGGTCTGGGCACAATGGAGGTAATATTCTATAGCAACTCGCAACTAGTGGAGAACTAGTTATCCAGAGAGTATGAGGTATAAGATGACTAGAAGGGCTACTACATGCGTCAGGACAATGATTTAATCAATAACTTTAAAAGATTTACTTTGCAGCAAGTTGGTCATGAGGCCAATACCCATCTCGATGCACTGACCGGACTCAATTCGGCGACAAGTCCAGAATCTCCCCAGACCATTATGGTTAGTACTCTTGAAAGGCCAAACATTGGTCCATAGGATGAAAAGGATATCATGAACATCAACCTAGGTCCAAGCTCGATGGACCCCATTGTGTCATTTCTAAAAGATGACGTTATTTTGACTGACAAATGGAAAACCCACCAGATTGAACATAAGTCAACACGGTAATGGTTCTCACCGAAGTAAAATCTATACAAAAGGTTGTACACCAGACCATACCTCTACTGCATATACACTAGCATTATATGGAGTGTTCTATAATAAATCCATGCCGAAAGCTATAGATTCCACTCTATTGGGAGGTGTCTTGCCCAATCGGCCATTGCCAAGGTATATTACTAGGCTGCAATTCATTTTGATGAAAGGGAAATAGTCCAAAAATGTGATAGCTACCATAAGTATGCTATGGTAGTCCATCAACCTATCGTGGGCCTCTAACCTCTAAACGGCCCCTGGCAATTTGCTCAGTGGGGGACTGGACATTATAGGCAATATACCAGTTTCTCGAGGAGGGTTCAAATTCTTCATCACTAGTACGGATTACTTCACAAAATAAGTTGATGTTGAGCCACTCATCACCATTGAAGAAACATATGTTATACGCTTCATTTGGCACTATATTGTGACCCAATTTGAAATATCGTATGCCTTTGTCTCAAATAAGAAAACATAGTTTGTCAGCAACTTATTCAAAGATTTATGTAAAGTGTATGGGATCAGGTTTTTTAACTCAACACCCTACTACACTTAGAGCAACGATCAGGCCAAAGCATCAAACAATATGGTACAGACCAGAATCAAGAAGAGATTATTAACAGTCCATAGAAATTGACCGAATAACTTTATCATGTGCTTTGGGCTTACCAGACTACTCCAAAGTAGACTATAGAGAAGATTTCATTTTCACTAGCTTTCATCATGGAGGTTGTGATACCTTTGGAAGCCAAATTACACACCATCCAAACTGAACACTTTGACTCAGAGCAGAATGACAAAGCAATTGCCATGGATTTGGACCTAGCAAAAGAGAAATGAGATGAGGCCTAGATCAAGCTATCAATATATCAATAAGGAGCGGCACAGGGATACAACCATACCGTAAGGGCATTGACATTCAAGTCAGACCATCTAGTACTCTAGAGGATAGTTGGAAAAGAAGAAGCTCGATTCCAATTGGGAAGAGCCATACTGAGTAATAGGAATTGCTACTTTATGGGCATATTGTCGCGCCCTGCCTCGAATACTCAACCTAAGAGGGATGTAGACAGACGGGCTCACGCATTCGAGCATGATCAACGACACTAATAACTAAAGTCAAGTTTGATCTAATCTAACGCACCTAATCCAATCATGCTCTATAGTCAGATTTATAAGCAGAAAAGAAATCTACAATAACAATTTAATATACAAAAATAAACTACTGCAGCAGAAATAAATAAACAACTGGAAATAAATTAAATTACAACATGCTTTAAATAAAATAAAGAAAAGCAACTACAACTACACGCCTTGATCTACGTACATTGGGAAAGATGTATAATCTAGTCACGTGTGATCTATCTACGTCCTCAAAGGTAGACTCTACATCCGAACCAGTAGTGGACAAAAGACCTCCTCAGCAACTCTCCAGCAACTCTCCAGCAACACTTGTGTTTACCAAAAAGGCCAACACGGGAATATATAAGAAACACAATCAACTATAGCAAAAACATAAAGTACTGTAAACAACAGAAACACTACAGTCATCGGATTCACCCTTCGATGACAATCAAAGCACATCGTGCTCTTGGCGCGTCCGCCGTCTTTCTCCATCTCACACACCACATTTACAAGCAATATATTTTAATTGCATAATTAAAAGTGCTATCTAACATACTCACAATGGATTTATAAATCCATTATCCCAAGTCGATAGCTCCGCAACCCTCCTCTAGTGGGCTAAATCCCAACTAGTCTTTCACCTGTTCAAGCTAAAAATCATCAATATCTGATATAATAAAGCTTGAACAATAAATGAAAATGCATAAATAAATAACTGAAATGCATAAAATATTCCATTTGAACTCATACATACCTCTATGTTATTATTTTTATTTAATAACATTATTTTATCATCTTTTTCTACATTCTATTGATTTTCAATATGTTTAAACCTTAAATATAGAATTTTATACAAACTGCCCAAAACATATTCAAATCCCGCTACCAGTTACCTTAAATATACGCGCTACCGGTTGCCCAAACACAACCGTGCGCTACCGGTTACCCATAATTAGGCATAACTAGTTACACTTAGTGCAAATCGAAATCCCCAAAATTTATTACACTATTCGTCTTCGTTTTCAAAACCTGGATATTCGAAATAGAGTTTCTCATATAGCCAAAATCAGTAAAACAAACTACTAAATTCTATTAGCCTACCAACTAAAGGCCATATAACTCAAATTTTATATCCGATTGAACCAAAATTCAAAAAATCCTCAAACCCGCTTCATTTATCAATCAAACCCATTTTCTAAATCAACATAACACCCATAATCAAATTCGTGAGGAACCATGGTCAAGATTTAAATCCGGGAAGAACTCACTTTATTAAACTAAGAACAAGATCAAATAATGAAATTAAAATGGGTTACTTACTGTTTTTTTTTTCAATTCGAAACTCATCGACCAATTTCTTTTATTCCTTCCTCTCCCTTTTTCTTGGTTCTTCTCTCTCTGTTTTCTCTTCCTCGACAATTATAGGGAAGTGATATGATTTGATACCCATGAAAGTGTATTGAAACATTAATAAGAACATGACAAAATTCCACTGAATGAGCAAATGACAAAACATAATCTGACTGATCCACACATATGCGCAACCGGTTATGCCTTTTATTGGGCTACCGGATACACCTTCAACAAAGGCACAAATACGAAATGTTTTTCTGAAAATTTTCTAAGTTATAAATTAACCCCACTATTCATAAGTGCCTACTAAAAAAATATCTAAGGCCCATTTGATCAATTTATACATAACATTACTTCTTATTTCATTATTTAATTTTCTACCAACAATTTACACTTAATCATAATTAAATGATTAAACTAACTTTTAACAATTTAAAAGACGTATTTTCTAAGTCAGGTCTTACAATTCTCCCCCACTTAGAAAATTTCATCCCTGAAATTTAAAATACATGGACCCGCAGAACCTCCCAGCTACTGGATCCCACTCTGTCACGCTATCCTCTTCACGACCACATTTTTCACCCAAATCCCACTGTTTCTAAACTATTTCTTCTCTTCCGAAATTGATCATCCATGCCCAAACTGACATGTGAACCAGATTTTGATTTCCCGCATAGGATAGCAATTCCAAACCGATTCCCAAATTTCATTCCCGGTCATCGATAGTTGATCCACTAATAATTCACTGTACCATTTCAATCCATTCCCAGATTTCCCGAACACTGTTATTGTTCATTGAACCAAATGGTTTGCATTGTCGTGATATCACTGTGATCATTTGGCTATGATCCCTTATTTCTCCAACCTCGCTGGTTTCTGATCCCGCCCCAGGCGGCGAGCAACCGCATCACCGTTCATGCCATTCAATCATAAAATATCTTTGCCTTTTTGTCAATCCATGGTAATAAACAGAGTACATGCTATTTTTCTTTTGTGAAGAGATAATATAATAGAGTTGGATGCTTGATAGCATAAATCATACATTTACAAATGTTTAGCATGTTTAAAGTCGTACGAGTAACAAGTGCATATAGAGATTCACCTTTTCTTTGAGTATTTGTTCTTGGATATTCTTCAATCACCTTAATCTGCCATAGTAACTCAATATATCATTTCTAAACTTTCTGCCGAGCTATCTAAGCTACTGTCAAGCTAAGCAAACTGAGCCGAGCTACCGGACCAAGGTGGTCAGACTGCTATGGTTCGAAGGACTTAGTGACTGACTAGTAGGCCTCGGTATCGGGCCAGGCCCGCCCATGGGCTTTGCCCGCCAGGCTTTTTTTAAGCGGGTCGAGTCGGGCTGGCCCTGAGAAAAAAAAAATAAAACCTAAGCTCGGCCCGCAGGCTTGGTATATGCTGGCTCCTTAACAGTGTTTGATCCTAAAGCCTCACACGAAATCCTCTATAGAACAGAAGAGCACACCAGTTCCCTTCTTGTTTTATCTTCACAAGTTAGAATTTGGATAAACATATATGCAGCTATATCACCAATGTGCATGTCATATTTTTGTTTTAAGCTCTTAGTTATCCTTTACTAAGTTGTACAGAGGGTTAGAAAAAAACAATGTAAACACAATTTTTATTGTAAAAAATAATAGTTAGAAAAACTATTTTATTTTTTGTTCGGGCTCGGGCTCCCAGGCTGAAGCTCCCGGGCTCCCGGGCTCAGGCTTTCGGGCTGGGCTCGGGCTTTTAGGTGAAGCCCAGGCCCGTCCATATTTTATTCGGGTCTGCCCAGCCCCGCCCACTATACGGGCTCGGATTAGGCTTTGCCCTAGCGAGTTGGGCGGGCTCGGGTCGGGCTCGGGCCCACTAGCTAAATGGTAAGGCCTAGTGGCTAGTGTTGTTCGGGAAACTATTCAACATTGGCCCGGAGGCATTCTGGACCGAAGGATCCTATTGCCGAGCTAAAAAGGCTGTTGGAATATATATTCTAAGTTCTACCGAGCATCCGAGCAGAGGGTGTCAGTTTCATGGGTGGTCAGGCTAAGACATGGGCGAGCTGAGGACTTGCTGAGCTGGTAGTCTGTCGAACATCCAACAAGGCTACTGCTGAGCATTGGCAATGCGGGAATCATTGATTAGGTTATTCTGGTTAGTTGAAAACGTGTATAAGGTGATTATACGTTCAAAGGACCAATTGTCCAAACAAGAAAGCATGTAGCCGAGTTGAGAAAACTGAACTAAGATAAGACGAACAGTCCCTTCTGCCGAGCAGTAGTGCTCCAGCAAGGGGGAGGTCGGAAATGCACAAAAAGGGATAACTAAGGTACTGTGGTAGTCTAGGCAATGCGCTGAGCTGAAATGAGTTCAGCCAGAGGGTCCAAAGGTTAGTCCGGATTTGTTTGGCTAAGTATCGAGCTGAAATACAAGGTGTGGTTGCTTCGGCAAGGCCAAAGGAAGGGCTGCTGATTTGAAGGCAGTGCGGCCAAGTCCTTTGAGGGACTTGCCGAGCTGACGCAAGGGTCATAAATGTTACCGGAGGATTTAAGAAATAACTGAGTGAGCTCTTTGGTTCCCAACTGGGTTGCCGAGCTGAAGCTATCTGGGGAAAAGCTGGTCCGGGCAATGGCTAACAAGATGATCCGAAGGATGTTGTGAACTGTTTGAAGGCTGAGACTGGTCGGAGAAGGGTCTTCTTTTAGGTCAGAGCTTGGCCGAATAATGGCAGCCGAACAGTTAAGTGTTTGGAGCTTGGATTCTTTCTCTCTCTAGAATTGAATGTTTGGAGGAGTTTGGTGTGGCCTTGAATGCTTGAGAAGTGGTTTCTTATATAGGAGTCCGGATCTTAGGAGCATTTAATGATGGATTTGACCTTCCTTAATCCCACCAAAGAGGTCAGGGAGTTGTCCCATCTGAGTCAGGTCTGGGCTTTGTTATGCCAGTTTGCAACCTGCAGCTGAGTTGTCCCATCTGTATCAGGCGGCGGGTCAGTCTGGATGGGACCTGACCCTGCAGCTCGGTAGAGCTGCCGTGTAGCCACTGGAGCGCTCGGGTTTGGGCTGAGCTGGGCCGGTCGGTAGGTTGGCTGGTCCAGATTAGGCTAGGCTAGCCTGCTGGGTCTTGGACAGGTCTTGGGCTTGCTTTGGGCTTCTAATCTCCTCTTTTACACACTTTTGCCTTAGTTGTTTTATTTATTAAGCCTCAAACTTTATTTTAACACATCTTCTATGCTCAAATAAATTCTCAAAAATTCCCAAAAATATGGGGATGATAAATTAAATATATTTTTAGCCTATTTATCGGGTCGGGGCCTTACATCCTCCCCACCTTTAAAAGTTTAGTCACTCAAACTTAAATCATTTGCATAAAAGATGAAGGATAAAACCCGATACCTTATTCGAATAACTGTGGATATTTTAGACGCATATCGCTCTATTTCTTTCAAGTAGCTTCGTTCCCTGATTGATTCTCCCACCAGATTTTGACAAGTGGAATAACTTTATTTCTGAACTGCCTCTCTTATCGGTCCATGATTCGAATGGGTCTTTCTTCGTATGCCAAATTCCTTTCAATCTCGATAGCTGGTTGAACTAAAATATGCATGGGATCTGATATGTACTTCCGAAGCATCGATATGTGGAATACATCGTGGACATTGGCTAGCTCTGGTGTGAGTGCTAATCGGTATGCAACTGGTCTGATTCTTTCAAGGATCTCAAAAGGTTCGATGTAGCATGAATTGAGCTTCCCTCTTTTTCCGAATCTGATGACGCCTTTCACTTGTGATACCTTCAAGAATACCCTATCTCCTTCCTGAAATTCTAGCTCCCTTCGACGTGCATCGGCATAGCTTTTCTGTCGATCCTGGGCTATCTTCAACTTGTTCTGAATTAGCTTGTTCTTCTCGGTTGTTTCCTGCACAATCTCTGGTCCTGTGGGTGTTTCCTCTCCAACTTCGGTCCAACATGTTGGCGATTTGCACTTCTTGTCGTACAATGCTTCGAATGGTGACATATGAATACTTGCTTGGTAGCTGTTGTTATAGGTGAATTCTGCTAAGGGTAGGTGTTCTTCCCAGCTTCTCTGAAATTCCAACGTGCATGCTCGTAGAAGATCTTCTAAGGTCTGAATCGTCCTTTTTGATTGGCTATCGGTTTGTGGATGGAATATAGTGCTAAAATTTAGCATTGTTCCCATTGCTTTTTGAAGTGACTTCCATAATCTAGATACGAATCGAGGGTCTCTATCAGATGTGATCGAAACAGGCATACCGTGTAGTCGAATGATCTCTTGTAGGTAGGTTGCTGCCATTTGATCCATTAAATACGTGTTCTTAATTGGAATGAAATGAGTTGACTTAGTCAAGCGATTGACTATAACCCATATTGCGTTGTTGCCTTTGATGGTTCGAGGGAACCCTACGACGTAGTCTATGGTGATATCTTCCCACTTCCACTTGGAGATTGGTAGAGGTTGAAGTAGTCCTACTGGCTTCTGACGTACTACTTTGACTTGATGACATTCGAGGCATCGATCGATATAGTTGGCTATGTCCCTCTTCATACCCATCCACCAGTATAACTTTTTGAGATCTTGGTACATATTTGCTCTTCCGGGTTGAATTGTGAATTTTGACTTGTGTCCTTCATCCATGATTCTTCGCTTGAGTTCGTCTAAGTTGGGTATGCAAATTCGATTCCGAAATTTGAGAAGGCCTTCTTGTATAGTGAACCCACTTTCTTGTTGATCTTCGGCGCTTTCCTGGATTTTCTGTAACTTAGGGTCGTTTGCTTGGAGATTCTTGATTTCTTCTATGATGGAAGGTTCTGCAATGATTGCTGCAAGGTGCACTAAGTAGGATGGTCTTATTTTTGGCTGAGAGCATCAACTACAACGTTAGCTTTCCCTGGGTGGTATTGAATGTTGAGGTCTTCATAAGCTCGAGCCATCTTCATTGTCTTAAGTTTAACTCCTTTTGAGTAAAAACATACTTCAAGCTTTTGTGGTCGGTCAATACATCGCAAGTAACTCCGTATAGGTAATGGCGCCATATATTAAGTGCGAAGATTACTGCTGCAAGCTCTAAGTCGTGTGTAGGATAATTCTTCTCATGAGTCTTTAATTGTCGTGAGGCGTAAGTGATTACCTTTCCATGTTGCATGAGGATACATCCTAATCCTTTCTGTGAAGCATCGTTGTAGACAGAAAATCCTTCTTCTCCATTGAGTAGCGTAAGCACAGGTGCGGTTGTGAGTCTTTTCTTCAATTCTTGAAAGCAACCTTCTCTTTCTTATGTCCATGCGAATTGTTCTCCCTTGCGTGTAAGCTGTGTCATAGGTATTGCAATCTTTGAAAAGTCTTGAATGAATCTGTGGTAGTATCCAGCAAGTCCTAGAAAGATTCGAACTTCGGTGACTGATGTTGGTGCAGGCCAGTTTGATATTGCTTCTATCTTTGGGGGTCCACTGAAATGATGTGCTCGCCAATGATGTATTTGAGGAAGTGGACACTCTTCAGCCAAAACTCGCATTTGCTGAACTTTGCGTAAAGTTGCTTCTCCTTCAGGGTCTGTAAGATGATGGACAGGTGCTCCGCATGTTGCTCTTCGTTCTTTGAATAGATGAGAATATCGTCAATAAATACAATTACTAAATCGTCGAGATAGTTGGCAACAATACGGTTCATTAGATCCATAAATGCTACTGGGGCATTGGTTACTCCGAATGGCATGACTAGAAACTCGTAATGGCTATAACGAGTGCGGAAAGCAGTTTTCTCAACATCTTCAATTTTGACTTTAAGTTGGTGATAACCTGAACGTAGATCGATTTTGGAAAATACTCGAGCTCCTTGCAGTTGGTTGAACAGGTCGTCGATATGGGGTAGAGGGTATCTGTTCTTGATCGTAACTTTGTTCAGCTCTCGATAGTCAATGTATAAATGCATAGTTCCATCCTTCTTTCTAACGAACAACATTGGTGCTCCCCATGGTGATGAGATAGGTCAGATGAAATTCTTTTCAATCAACTCCCACAATTGAGTTTTTAATTCCTTCAATTCTGCTGGCGCCATTCGGTAGGTTTTTTTAGATATTGGTTGCATTGCTGGCATAAGGTCGATGGAGAATTCCATCACTCGATCAATGGGCATTCCTGGCAGATCTTTGGAAAATACTTCGGAATAATCGCGTACTACTGGGATGTCCTCCTTGAAGCTCTCTTGGATTCGGTTGAAGTGATGCTGCAGAGATACCATTGGCATCCTTTCTGTAGAAGACGATGGGCTTTAGCAACAGATACAAAACAAAGGGGTGAAACAACTCCTTCTCCTTTGAGTTCAGACTCCCCACCTTTGGATTCAACAAAGGTGATGGATTTTACAGTACAGTCGATCTTGGCATTGGACTTGGACAGCCACTTCATACCAATAATGACGTCGAAGTGTGCCATGGTTAAAGGGATAAGATCTATAGATGACAAGGCTCTATTCATGAATGTATCACACTCCCTAAGGATCGTAGATCATAGGATGCCTTTACTCATGGGTTGGGCTACGAACAGATCGTACCCTAAGGGTTCAGATTTCTTGGGAATTTTCTCTGAATGAGATTTTGAAATAAATGAGTGTGTGGATCCAGAATCAAATAAGGCATAAGTAGGGATATTGCAAATGAAGATTCTACCTGCCACAACTCCTTCTTCGTTGCGAGGATCTCCTGGGACAAGCGCAAAAGCTCTCCATTGCCATTGGTTATTATTGTTGCAGTTTCCTTGGTAGTTGACATTGTTTCTGGGGGCTCCAATAGGCATGG
>NMUG010005737.1:0-12966 GCA_002855965.1 Monotropa hypopitys | reverse complement strand
TCGTAGCTCCGATTGTTAATTGTAATATATCGTTGGAAAGCTATCGGAGAGACGCTCGATGCCTTAAAATCGCTACGCCCTTTTGAGGCCAGGATCAGCCCCAAAAGAAGAGCTATTCTGTTCGGGTCCCACATGCTTTTAAATTGTTTTACCTTATTAACCCCAATGTTTAGGGTTTCTTTCTTTTTCCTTTTTGGGCCTAATTTGTCTTGGCCCAGTAGTGGTACTTTTGTGTCTTTTTCTATTTTAGGGTTTTCATAGCCGTCCTATAAATAGGAGGCTGAAGTACTAATGTAGGGTTGGTTGTTGATTATTGAAAAAGTTTGAGTCAAGCTGTGCTTGTTCATCTTCTCCCATTCCCTTTCGGTATTCCTGCTAGGAATCAACGAATGTGTTTGAAGCCGTCCCTCTGGTATTTCGTGCGCGAGATCAACGGACCGATGAGCCTTGATTCTGGTATTGGTGTTCCAATCAACAGACATCAGGAAGAGGATTACACCGGCAATCTTCGGATTCAACGGAAGCATCATGTTTTAGCCCTTTGTTCTTCATCCTTTTAGTCATCTTTCCTACTGTTCATTATTTCCGCTGTGTTTGAGTAACCGAAGGCTGCAACGTGCAACCCACGCTGCATCATTTCCGAACATGCCAAGGATATGCCGATACGATGAGCCGCAATTTCTGAGTTATTCGCAACCAACCCAAATACTATATGCATTGAAATGTCTAAACTTTCAACAAGAGGTGTCACGAATAACACCAATTTTTCGAAAGGTCGAACAAGATACCACGATGCCACGAGATTTTCCAACCCAATTCTTCACTGATCTGGGCAATTCCTTGCCATATGACCGAATTTACCGCAACGGTAACAAGACTTCTGAGGAGGAGCTGAAGTGGTGCACTGCGAGCGAAAGTGACCCGACTGACGACATCTATGATACACGATTTGGGAAGCTGAAACAATTCCCGGCTTGCGTAATGAAGAGGATGAACCACCACCTCGACGATCTCCAAACACTTCCACCTGATCACGATCTCGCTTCTTGTTGACATTTTGAGTCGAACTCGAACTTTGGCAAGCAACACGTGGAGGAGGCTCAACTCTAGGTGTTGTCTGCAAACGACTAAGACACGACTCCACAGCTCTGGCGCTTTCCAACAAGACTGCATAATTTTGAACGTGCAAACCCACAACATGCGGCTGAATCTCAGGATGCAAACCTCTTTTGAATCTTCGACACTTGTGACTTTCTGATCGGACCAACTCCAGTGCAAAACGCGACAAGGAGTGGAACTTAGAAGCATACTGAGTGACCGTCATATCACCCTGCGTCAATCGCTCAAACTGTAGACCCATTGCCTCACGACACGAAGTAGGAAAATACTGTTCATCGAACACAGCCTCAAACTGAACCCAAGACATACCTTTCGAAGAAGAGGAACTCGATGCTCCATCACTTTGTATCAAAGAATCCCACCACACACCTGCTGCACCGATCAATTGAAAAGTCGCTAAGGACACTCGAACGGAGTCTTCAACAATTTCTAACGCATCTAAGACTTTGCAAATCTGAACAAGCCAATGATTTGCCTTCAATGGATCTCCGGAACCATCAAACTGAGGAGGATTAAAGCGAAGAAAGTCTCTAACCATCTGCGAAGACCGATTTCTCTCATTACCCAACGACAAACCTGACTCGCGGCCACACGTGACAATGGCTGCTTCCAATCTCTTGGCCAGCTGATCGAACTGAAACTGAACTCCATCTCCAAGAACAGCTCCAGGAGTAGGGACACCACGACGATTCCGATTTACCGCTCGCTTAGGAGCCATTAAAACACTATTACAAAGAACAATTAACGTTACTGCAAGGGAATATTCGCATTGTGATGGAAAAGAATGAATACAACTCACAAAAACGTGTAGATTTTCCGAAGAGGCAAATGATCCAAATGATTACCAACATCAAATCGCACAAGAATTTGGGAATATAAAGCCAAACCGCAAGAGGAATAGAAAGAACAATCCTCAATTTACCCGAGATGCACAAACGGAAGCCTTAACAAATCACACAACCACACGACGAAACCAAACGTATGCCTCAAAACGGGAAAACCAACAAGCCTCAAAACATCATTCTCCCAAAGTCACGATTTTTTCACTACACATTCACAAAGGGAGAGTCCCAAAACTCAACAGGACCCACGAAACCAGAAGACAACCAAGAATTTATGCCTCAAAGCGAAAGAGCCAACGAACCTCAAGATCTAACATCATACCATAAGTCTCAAATTCTACTATAAGGCCATAAAGAAATCCTCAAATCAACTGAACAACGGAAGCTACACCACAAATCTCAAGGAAGTTAGGTACCCAAGTATACAACCGCCAACACATCTCTAACTTCTCGGGGAGGAACAACATTCATCTCCCAACAATCTAAGCATACTCAACAATCCAAGAAGGAGTCGAAACGGCACAAGTGACTCTAAGAAAGCAAACCCAAGGCAAACGGTGATCCAAGGCACGCGAGAATGATTATATCAATCGTAATGAACCTAGGAACCCATGGAGACTAGATATCTCCCCACGGTCCAAAGGTATTCAAACAGAAAGCTCTGATACCAACTGTAACGCCCCACATTTTTAAGTAAAACATTTCCAACATATTTTTTTTGAAATACATTAAACACAAATACTGGGGAGTTAGTAGTTATTATACAGCAGCATTGCAGTTGAAGTCCTCATTACATTAATCTTGATACAACATACCAAAACTGAAAGAGTACAAGAAAGAAAGTACAACTGAGCTACTCGCTACAAACTGTAAAGAGAAGGTACAACTACCACAATACAACAACCTGAAAGCTGAAAGGAGAGTACAACAGCACAAGGAGAGCCAAGACTGCAGCTCCAAAGGAACCAGCTGCCAGTACAAGCTCCAAGTCACCCTGCAAGAGAAACCCTACAGTACAATCCTGGAAAAGAGAGAGAAATGAGGGTCTGAGTAAAACACGGCTCAGTGCGGTAACAACTAACGACTACAAAGCATGCACGAGCGCATGCGACCCTATGTGCCACAAAGTAAAGGTAACAAGTCAAAGAGAAGGCACAACACAAGCACACACCCAAGCAACGTGAGACTAAGAGTATCCCCAAAGTCATACAAGTAGAGTGTCACCCAAACCAACTTACGTCTCCAAAGCAAACACTATCACAAGAGAACTCTACTAAGGGACACGTGAACCTCGATACTCAATCACACAGACCCTCAGCCCAAACCACGGTCAAGACACAACCAACACCTACAATCACTCGCAAGGAACCCAACGTAACGTCCTCTCATCGTTTCCCATCATTCCCACATTCATTGGTAACGTTTAGGATTCACATGATTGTAGTTGATATTGAATATTGGATTACACATTTCATCATTTTCCCACCTTGGCTCACCCAAGGGGCACAACCGCATTACCATCACAAGGTTATCGTTTTATCCCAATATTCATTTCCAGTCGACTCCTACACAAGCGAGTCTCCTAATAATTTCCGGTCGACTCCTAAACAAGCGAGTCTCCAATATCCTCTAGACAAGGGCGAGTAAACCACATGTGTTAAGATTTGTTCCAGGATCCCGCCTGCCAGCGTATCCAGTATATTCCGAGACTTTCGGGAACTCGTATCTCCCACCAATGGCCAAAGGATCTTATTCCTAGATCATCACCCATCAATGATATCTAGTGATTCCGTGACTTCAAGGGAACGCGTATCTCCCACTTAACATGACAAATGGACTTGGGCAAATCCATCCAAGTCAAACCACACATTACACTTCCTTGTTCCGTTAGTGAGTTTTGGTGAATGATTAAAGATTGGCTAAGGGTGGTCCTCGTAGGATCCATCCCTCGTATTGGGAATTCATTGCATTCATTAGGTACCTTTCATTCTAAGATAACTCATTCGATTTTCGTGATTCCATAATCCCCTCAAGATAAAGCCCAACACACACTTCCGATTTCCCATCGCTACGACACCAAGGGGACTTGTATCCATCACACCACACTAATGCTAGTACCCAAGTCACAACACACGTTTACTCAATGGATTTCCATGACCACACCCAACTAGGTAGAAGATTCATCATAATTAACAACAAGGGGGAAGAGTCCCAATTTCACCACAAGTCACTCTCACGATACCGTAAGGACCCAAGTGTATCGAACACGACACTAGACGACCATCACAATAACCCAACACGGTCAACGCACCCAAATTCCACCTCAAAATCCATTCAAGCATTTCATCGAACACTTGGTGCCTATATAATTCTAAGGGTAGTTTTCAACACACAAGTCATACCTCTTACCTCAATACCATTCCAAATATCAACACAATTTTCCTATGCTATCCCGACACCAACCAATCAAATGATAACCAAGCAATCACATAACTGAAGCCAATAAATCGAACTACAAACGTTACAATTTTGCATAGGAAATTAGCGATGGATAATCAAAGGAACAACGAATAGAAATGCGCACACTCACGCATACTAGGTAGGAGTTAAGAGTTACCCACCGGAGCGTCGCCGGAAACTAGCCAGAAGGTTCGCCGGAAAACGTTCGCCGCACCACCATGCTCCAAGCCCGTCAATGCGAAGCTCTCGTCGCAACCTACAATGTTCAACCATTAGAATATGGAGGAGAGTCAAGGAGCCGAGCTCCAAATCTCCATGGATTCTCTTAGAATCAAGAGAGAAGGGAGAGTGGGAGAAGAGGGAGGTAGGGAGGGAGAGAGTTCTGCAGAAAATAGGGCCAAGAATGCCCTAAAGTCGACCACAAACATTTATATAGGACCCCACGCAAAAAGACGAGATTACCCTTAGTGATTGCCTGAAAAATAGCAGCTGCACCGGTGCAAGTCTAAGCTGCACCGATGCAGCCCTTACGAAAAATGGACCAGATGTACTGTGTATTGGTTCTGCACCGATGCAAGGGGGACCTGCACCGATGCAACACAAAGTTGCACCGATGCAACTGAAGCTTCAAGGAACCAGAGCTTCTACGCATCGGTTCTGCACCGATGCAAAGCCTAATGGGCTCCCTGCACCGATGCACCTCATGGCTGCACTGATGCAGCTTGCCCCAAAAGTAAAAAGTTGATAGAAAGGGGGTTCCAAACCACCCCAATGTGTCCCGAACCCAAACCAAGCGATACAAATAGGTTCAACGGGATTCCCAAACGATATCTTCACACTCAAATACGATCAAATGGACTTGATTTCTTCCAAAGGACTTCTTTTTGCCGAAACTCTAAGCGATATAATTTCTAAAACGGGTACAAGTCGCGCTAAAATTTGCGGAGCGTTACATGTTTTACCAAGGAGTGGAAGAGAAACATAGTACGAAAGAACATGATTCCAATCTCAAACAAAAAAACGATCACCATCATGGAATTCTACCCCACGAAAGAACCAAGCAACCAACGAAGGAGTAGTGCACCAAAGACTTCAAAAAAAAAGAGAACACCCAAGACCACACGACGAACCCAAACTCATGCCTCGAAACGGAAAAATCAATAAGCCTCAAAATCTTATCCTTCCAAAATCAAGGTCTCTACCACACTTCCACAAGGAGGAAATCCAAAAACTCAACGGGACTTACGAAACCACAAGACAACCAAGAATTTGTGCCTCAAAACGAAAGAGCCAACGAGTCTCAAAATCTTATATCGTACCACAAATCACAATTTCCTCTATAAAGCCACCAAGAAATCCTTAAATCAATCGAACAACGGAAGCTACACCACAATTGTCAAGAGAGCGAGGTACTCAAGCCTACAACCGATACCACACCTATAGCCTTAAGGGGAGGGACAATACTCATCTCCCAACAAGTCAAGGGAACTCAACAACCCAAGAAGGAGTCGGAACAAAGCAAGCGACTCAAAGGAAGCAAACCCAAGGAAAACGGTGCTCCAAGGCACATGAGAATGATTATATCAATCGTAATGAACCTAGGAACCCATGGAGACTGGGTGTCTCCCCACGGTCCGAAGGTATTCAAACCGAAAGCTCTGATACCAACTGTAATACCCCGTGTTTTTAAGTAAAACATTTCCAACATTTTTTTTAAAATAAAGTAAACACAAACATTTGGGGAGTTGATAGTTACTATACAACAACATTGCAGTTGAAATTCTCATTACATTAATCTTGATACAACATGGAAAACTGAAAGTGTACAAGGAAGGAAAGTACAACTACAACAACCTGGAAACTGAAAAGAAGTACAAGAGTACAAAAAGAGCCAAGGTCGCAGCTCCAAAGGAACCAACTGCTAGCACAAGCTCCAAGTCCTTCCTGCAAGAGAAACACTGCAATACAATCCTGGAAAAGAGAAAGAAAGGTGGGTCTGAGCAAACACAGCTCAGTGACGGTAACAACTAAAAACTACAAAGCATGCGCGAGCGCATGCGAACCTAAGCAGGACAGACCAAAGGTAAGGCAAGGGCTAACAACAAGGTACAACACACCCACACACACACGCAAGTGAAGTGAGACTAAGAGTATCTCCAAAGTTAATGAATAGAAGGTAACTCAAACCATGCTCGACACACAAGGAATCTAGTCACGCCACCTCGCCAACTCTCAGTCGAGGCCACAACCAAGACCAAGTAACCACATCCCGATCTCTCGAGAAGGAATCCAACAATCGCACGTATACCCATTCCCGTATTACCATAATAACCATTTCACCAAGACCAACACCCCAAACCACTATCAAAAGAATCCCAAACAACCATGGTGGAACCCCGACAACTCTGCCCATTCCACTTCCTTTGATAAGTATATAACTGTATTGTAGATTTCAGTGTTGTTTAACTTTGAAAGATATTTGGGTTACATAGGTAGCTTTCCATTTCCTTTAAAATTCCTCACCATAACACCTTCACCTGCCAAAGCAAGCAAGTAGCATAATCCTTTCCAACTCACTCAAGTCGACGACTACGAGAGGTACGGAACAGGAGGTCGCAACCATCCTACCCTCCACAAGAAATTCCGGGTCATGGGACACCGCAGTCGTCTCCTCAACACGCATCTTTCCCCTTTGGCGACACAAGGGAGTCACGACGGAGACTATAACGCCCACTATGAAGAACTCCTAGGCGGCATAAGGTGCCATGCAGGGGTACTCGCCCACGCAAAGTACAATCCTGGGAAGGGCATCGACCATCCTTAACCCGGGGGCAATACCGCGGTAGGGCATGAACCCTCCTACCCGGATGGATACCATCAACACATTCTGGTCATGAGGTAAAGAACCTCCTCATTCCTTAAGCTTTCAAAACCATTTCATCACATCACATGGATGGGGCAAAGTACCTACCAAAACCCAAGATGGTATTCTCCGTACGCCATCAATCACATCACAACGCTCTCTTCATATTTCTTTCATTGATGTTTCACTTGGTGGGATAAACTGAGAGGATTCAAGATTACCCAAGGGTGGTCCTCGTGGGATCCATCCCCGTATTTGACATTCATTACATTCATTCCGTTCATTTTATTTTGGGTGATTTCTATTGCATTACCGAGTTCACCCCATTCATGACAAGCCCACGGCTAAATCCAATTCCCACCAATTTCCACATTTCCTCTCCAAGGAGAGTCATCGATGTAAGCTACCATTTTACTTTCAACAATGTTACTTTCAAGCCAAGACAACCCAATTTATTTCAAGAGGGATCACTCAAGCCAACGCACTACAATTTTTCTCACTCGACAACCCAATTCATTCGAATATCCCCACACACCTCAATTCATATCATTGCCAACCTAAGAAATCCTATTTGAGTATTATACCCCTTCCCACACCACACAATACAATTTGACACGATCGACGCACCCAAATTTCACCTCAAGGCCCATTCGGACAATTCATCGAATACATGGCGTGTAGGTCGTTCTAAGGGTAATTCTCAACACAAGTTATTCTCTCCACATCTACACCATTCCAAGACTAACACAATTTCCCGAGACTAACCCGACGCCAACCAATTTAATGACAACAATACAACCACATACCCAATACCAACTAATCGAACTACTAACGGTATGACTACGCAAAGTAATCAACGATTGATATAACAATGATACATGGAATGGAAATACGCACACCCACGCACACGATGTAGGATTTAGAAGTTACCCACTGGAGAGTCGCCAGAAAATCGCCTGCCGCGCCCAACGTTTTGAACACACCACCGCGACGCCCTCAACGCAACCTACGAAATGCAACTACTATCAAACGAAGAACGGAATAGATTAAATACGCTAGGGTTTGAGAGAGGGAGGAGATTTATCGTATATACGCGAACCGTTGGTACCCACGCGAAGCTCTCGTCGCGCTCGTCGCCGTTAATGAAGGCCAAAAGCCTTGAATCTTGACGGAGATGGGTGGATTTGAGGAGAGAAGAGGGAGGTAGAGAGAGGGAGGGATTTGCAGAAAATGGGCAAGGGGATGCCCTAAGGTCGGACCAAACACATATATAGGGGCCCAAGTGAAAAGACCACTTTACCCTTAATGATACTCTGCGGGACACAGGTGCACCGGTGCAAGCCTGATCTGCACCAGTGCAAACCCCCGTTGCACCGGTGCATCAACCGATGCAAACCTCACTGCCTTAATCCGGAACCTCTGTGCACCAGTGCAACTCACACATGCACCGATGCAAACATTGGACAGAACCTACTGAAATCACTCTGCACCAGTGCACCAAATACCTGCACCGGTGCAACTGTTTCAAAAAGAAGGCAGTGCACTCTAGACAATACCTGCACCGGTGCAACTCTAACCTGCACTGGTGAAACTTCACCAAAACTGAATAAAAACAACAGAATGGTCCCCGAGGCCATCCCGGACACCTCGGACAAGCGTCAAACTAAAGAGAAGAGGTTCAACGGGATTTCTAAGAGATATATTCACATTCGAATATGATGAAAAGAATGTAGAATTCGTATTAAAATTTACAGAGCGTGACAACTTATGCCAAGGATCTAATCAAAAAATTCGGTCTTGAGAATGCTAAATCTACTAGATCCCCTATGAGCACTAGTGATAAACTAGGAAAGGATAGTTTCGGTACTAGCATTGACCCTACGTTGTATAGGAGCATGATAGGTAGTCTCATTTATCTTACTGCTAGTCGTCCGGATATTGCATTTAGTGATGGTGTATGTGCCCGTTTTCAGTCGGATCCTAAAGAATCACATCTTGTTGCTGTAAAACGGATCATTCAATACATAAAAGGCACATTTTTACTTGGCTTATGGTATCCTAGTGGTACCAATATCGACTTAGTAGCCTATTCCGATGCCGATTGGGCCGGATGTGCTGATGATCGCAAAAGCACTTCAGGTGGTTGCTTTTATCTTGGACATTTCTTAGTTTCTTGGCATAGTAAAAAGAAAAATTGTGTCTCTTTATCTACGGCCGAGGCGGAATACATTTCTACCGGAAGTTGTTGTACACAATTGCTCTGGCTTAAGCAAATGCTTATTGATTATGGTTTTCCTATTACCACCATGACGGTCTTTTGTGACAACACTAGTGCTATTTGTATATCTAAGAATCCCGTTCAACACTCTTGCACTAAACATATTGACATACGTCATCATTTTATCCGAGAGCTTGTTAAAGAAGGAATTGTCTCACTTGAGTTCATTCCCACTCTTGATCAAAAAGACGATATTTTCACAAAACCTCTTGACTCAAATAGATTTGAATTCTTTAAGAAATCTATAGGATTGATCTCTTTTAACGATTAGAGTGAGGGGGAGTGGTTCTCTTGTGTGTTTTCTTACATGTTTTATGTTTTTGCCTATTTATGTTGTTTATTGCATATTCATGCATATATATTTTTTGGTATGACATATTTTCATGTATTTTCTTGTTGCATGTTATTCTTTTATTAATATGTCTTGATCATTCACTTGTTTCATGTTTTTATCTCAGATTTTATAGCGTTTTCCTTGCAATAGGTGTCTTACATGTCGGATACGTATCGGACATGTCTCAGTTTTTTTCCTTTTTCTTATTGTCTTTTCGGACAAAAAAGGGGGAGAAATAGTTGAGGGGGAGCTAACATGTTTGTGCAGGAGCTTGGGAAGTTATTAGTCTTTATTCCATATTTTTTTGGCTAGTGTCATATTTTGCAGGAAGTTTTTAATTGCAGGGCTGTTTGGAGAAATTGTATCCTTATCCTTCTCTTTCTTATGTCTAGCTCTTGCTTATTTTCTTAATTACATGACTAGTTGACTCGTGCTTGCAGGGTTGTCCTTTGATTTCTCTTGTTTGCAGGTGACTCTGCGAAAGTGTAGATCTTAGGCTTGTAGCTAGTAGCTATTGGTGTCAAGTATTTTTATTTGGCTTATCTGTTTTAGCCTTTTTACTCTTTTTGTTGTTTTTGTTCCGGAAAAGCCAAAGGGGGAGATTGTTACCGTTTTTCCGTATTGGCTATTTTCCGGAAGGTTGTTGTATCTTTATCTTTTATTTTTGTTTGGGGTAGCATAGCTAGATGCTCCACTTCCCGAGCCATGAAGATCTTGATGCGGCACTTCGTCAACAAGTTGAAGGTTTTTCGCCATTTCAAGGATCGTTCTAAATCGGTATTCATCATTTCTTTTTCCTTCGAAATGTCATAGGATCATGTCTAGCCGTAAAAATTCTTCTTAGAGTGTCTATCTTTGATCCATGGCTGAGTCTTTGTTTGCTGCGGTGCGCAACCAGTAGCGCCTTATTTAAGCGCAACCGGTAGCGCTTGTCTCTTATGTGCTGCAGAGATGCAGTTTTTGCAGGATTCACCGAACCCTGCGTAACCGGTTATGCTCCATTGTGCAACCGGTATTGCTCTGCCATCTGGGTCCTTCATATTTCTATCCGCTACCGGTTACGCCGAAAACATGCGTAACCGGTTACGGTTATCTTTATCTGTGTGCAGGGTCAATTTACTGAACTTTGTGCAACCGGTTACGCTTATGAGTGCTACCGGTTACGCTTCTTCACACAAAAAAATTTAAAATCATTTTTTTCGTAAATGATTTGTGTGGAGGAGCGTGTAAGGGCATTTTGGTCCTCGGTTTTTGTTTCTAATTATGCCTAATCACTCATATATGCCTCCTAGGTATATATAGGGTGCTTAGATTATCTTTAAACCTAATTACATTCATTCAAGAACACGATTTGGAGTCTCTCTCTGGTTTTCTCTCTCAAAGGCTGCTGTAGCAAGTTAAAAAAATCCATCAAGGTGATCTCTAGGATTTTTTCTTTTGATTCTTCTTTCTCTTTTCCTTAATCCTTGTTCTACTACAAGAGGTATTCTCTATTCTCTATTGTAGTGTGATTATATAACAAGGTTTGATTGATTTCAAGTATATCTAGTTTTCTAGATCTTTGATCTTGATCTCTAACTTTGTATTTCTTTGTAGCTTGAGTATCTAGGACTAGTTCCTTGATTATTTAGAGAGTTGTGTGAATCATATCTCTTTGATTCCTTAGTTCTTGTGTCTCCTAGAATATCTAGGGTTTTGGTTTTTGTTCTTCATTGAGTTTCTAATAAAATCTTGGTATTTGCCTTGTGATCAAATAGGTGTTTAAAGAATAAAATTATCCTTGTGTAATTTCTCTAGGGTTTTTCATATCATCATTGCTTACCCTAGTTTTTTCTCTATCTATTGAGTTTGTAGTGTTTGTTGGAAGCTTTGAAGAATATTTTCTTCTTGGGTATACTTACCTTATTTCCAACATACCTATAATGTTGATTCCTTTAGGATATTGTTCCTTGGGCTTAATTGCCTTGAATAATTGTGCATTGGAGTTTTTGGCACTCGCCATAGTACTTGTTTTGAACTCCATTGTTGGTTACTTCTTTAGACCTTGTTTCTAGTAATACTTTTGCGATTCCTATCGTTTGTTTGTTCTAGCACGCACGTGCTTGGTTAGTTGGTGCCTTGTCTACATTGGCCGAAGCACTTTGGAACCGATCGAGAGTCGGGAATCAGTTGGTTATTATGGATTAGCTGGAGGATAGCAGAAGGGGTGATCGGGGAGCTTTGGATAGGAGTTAGGTGGGCTTAGTGGCTAAGTTCGGTAATTTTGTATCCTAAACCTTTGTTATTTCTAGTGAAACCGTAGACTAGTGCAGTGGTTTTTCTGTATAGGGATCGATTGATGTCTATATAATTTTCTACTATATATCTGGTGTTGTGCCACTGATTATCTCTTTACTCTATTCTTACACTCGCACCTGTGTTTGTGTTTTACACTTGTTTTGCACCTGTGATTGTTTTGTTTTTCTTACTACTTGCTTCCACTTGTGCATATTCAAAACAATCATTTAACCAGTTGTGTCATATCACAATCATTCTCAAGTAATCAAGTTGATAAATTTGGCAAACATATTTAAAGAGAATACATAGAAATTTTATTGGCCAACCTATTCGCCCCCCTCTAGGTATTGGCCTAGCATTGCATCGCAATTTTAACGTGGTTTTTGGTCAGCAGTATCGTGATTTGCAGGCTCAGATGGATTTGCAAAGGCAGCAGTTTGAGCAGTTCCAGGATTTTCAGCGTTGGACGCAGCGGGGCGGACTTGGTTCAGGGACTTTGCCTCCTCGACCACCATAGGATCAGGTTAGACATTTTCCTTTTTCTTTCTTTCTTTCTACTACTTTCTTTTCTCTTTGATATACATATATCTTTATGCTGTGCTAATGATTTTCCCTTTCTTTGACAGGATGCACCGGATTCTCCTCGCACTTCAGTAGATAGACGACAGAGGCCTCGATCCAGCAGAGATAGATCTAGCAGGAGCCGCAGCAGGGATATCTGATACCTGCAGATTATCAGCACTTTGTTTTTCTTCTTTTCCTCTTTTTGTACTAGTTGTGATGTATTCGCACA
>NMUG010005736.1:0-12966 GCA_002855965.1 Monotropa hypopitys | reverse complement strand
ATACTTCCATTTTCCTCATTTTTTCAATAAATAACTTCTTTTTGAATTATTCCATTTTCTTTAACTTATTTTCCTCATAAAATTAATAATCACCCATAAAATTAATAGTTTTCCTTTCTCTCCTCATTTCATTCATTTAAATAATATTTTCAGAATCTTTTTAAATAACACATATTATTCTATTTTTTATTTTTGTTTAAATAATCATATTATTTTAATTATTATTATTATCATCAATAATAATATTAATCTCTCCTTCATATTTTTTTCATTTAATTACTTTATTTTTCACATTATCCTTTTCACATATTTTTCTGATGGTTTCGGTAAATTTTTCGGCGACATATTTTCGGCAAACTTTTTCCGGCGATTATATTTTTGCGTTATTTTGATTCGTATACGCTATAAATTATTCTAAATCCGATAATTAAATAATGTACGCAAAAATAACGGTTTGAAAAATATACTACTCTGGCGACGTTCCGGCAACCATTGTCACCGACCACCACTGACCACCCGTCACCGCCACCCGCAACCACCAAAACAGCCCCAAACAGCACCAACACAGACACACGCAGCACCACAGCACCTCACCACACCATTAAACAGCCACCCGAGCACCACCACCGCGCACCACCAGTGACCACTACCAACACAGCCAAGCACCACCACCGCACCATTAACAGCCACCCAATGTCACAAGGGTTAACCCTTATCTGATGGTAACCAGACCTGAGGTCCAACTTGGAGAAGTATCTTGCTCCACATAGCTCATACAATAGCTCATCTCACTGGAATAGGGAACCTATCTTTAACAGTAGTATTGTTAAGGGCCCTATAATCTATACACATCCTCCAACTACCATCTTTTTTCTTGACTAAGAGAACTGGCTATGAATAGGGTCACACTAGGTCCCTTTTAAAATTATGAGACCTGCTAGGTGAACTCTTTTGGTTCCCGGAAGATATGTGTAAAATCTGAGAGTAAAGTCTCCAACTCCTGTGGTTTGTCCCCACCTTCTTTACTGCACTCAGCATGCATTAAACAAATCTGGGCTATGGCTCCCTGAGGGTGTTTCTGCAACATCTTATGCATTTGTGTAGGACCCACAACTTTCACCTCATCTCTCTTCTTTCCCTTTAGGAAATGCCTCTTGCCTTTAAGAAGGAATTCAATGCTGAGATTCTTGAAGTCCCATTTAACTGGCCCTAAGGTTGCCATCCATTGTATCCCCCAAACCATGTCACAACCTTTTAACTGTATCACCCTCATATCAGCCCTGAAAGAAGTTCCTTCCATTTCCCACTGAAAGTTTCTCCATATACTAATCATTTTGTCCCATCAGCAACAGATACTAGTAAAGATTCAGTGCACTCAGTCTCTATGTTGGCCCTTTTAACCACCTCTGGACTTAGGAAGTTATGTGTACTTCCTGAATCTATTAGTATTATGATGAACCTTTTTTTATATTACCCCTAACTCTCATGGTCCTATAAGAAATAGAACTAGTTAAGGCATGAAGGGAAATTTGCAACTCCTCCTCCAACTGTTGCTCTTCACTTGCTCCCTCCTCTTCTTTCATTGTTTGGGATGGTTCCCCTTCTTCCTCCCTCCATGGCATATAATTGTTTCTTCCTACAAACATGCTCTTTTGTATACTTCTCATTGCATCCGAAGCATAACCCTTTAGCCCTCTTATCTTCCAACTCCTTAGATAACTCTCTTCTAACAAAACTCCCACTACTCACTTGTGGTCTATGACTCTATTCTGAGGAAAAGGAAGAATGCCCTCTGATCTGTTTCCTGACTTGGTCTTCTTAGTAATGGCCTCAATGCTAGTCTCATGAAGTTTATCTAAACTTATAGCCTTAGTAATTGAGGTAGGCCTATACATCAATACCCCTGGTTGGATTTCTTCCTTTAGTCCACTTATGAAACAACTGACAAAGAAGTTTTCAAGAAGGTTTTGGGTCTTATTTGTAAGACCTATGTCGTGTTTTAAGGTTATTAATAATAATAAATAAAGTTTAGAAATAATTTTTGGGTTTAAGAAATGATTAAGAATCTTGTGGAAATTGAGGAAATTTTAAGAAGTTTTTATGAATTTTTGTAAAGTATTTTAGAACTTAGTAAGTTAAAATAAATGTATAAGATGAATATGAAGGTAATTATAAGAGAATAATAACTCTTAGGGGTCTAAGTGCAAGAATAAGAAGTTAAAGGTGAATTTTATAATTTAGGAAGAAAAGTAAGAAGAGGAGTCTGTGGTGTCATCCATGAAGTGTCGTGGCTATGAGGGATTGAGATAAGTTTGCTACGTGTATGTAAGTTGAAGAGATTTGATCTGCATGCAATGTGTTGTAGCAATTATACATGAGTTTCCAAGCTTGGGAATAAGTGCAGGTATTAATGGCCGTAGGAGAACAAGAATTGTTCTAAACTAATATGTGTGTAGCAATCAATAAATAGATAAGCTATACTCTGTAAGCTCTTAAAACGTGAATTGTGAAAGAATTGAGAGAGAGAGAGATCTGCTGCTCGGGAGAGATAGAGAGAAAGAAGAATTGGATGTTGGTTGAAGGAGTTGCAGAGAGTTTGCTAAGGAAGATGATGAATAGTACTTAGGGAGAATTGAAGAACAAGACTGCGTCAAAAACTTCAGGATTTTATATCTACAATTTGAGGTAACCAATTCAAATTCTAAAAATACAGTTTTGTTGCAAATTATCTCTAGTTTCTATGTTCCAAATTTGAGGAGAATCGGTGTTGGTTTGATAGGTTAGAATCGAATAATTCAGAAGGGTGAAAAATGAGAAAAAAGAAAACTCTTGCGACAAATCTTCGGGAATTTCTATCGATCAATTGAGGTAACAAATCCAAAATTCGTTTAAACAGAGTTGTTCCAAATTAGTTGTAGATCATGTGTTCAAAATTTGAGGTTAATCGGTTAAGATTTGATAGACCAATTTAAGAAAAATCATACTTGAATCAAACTCAAGAAGTTGCAGACTGTTCTTCGAAGTCTGTCAGAAAACTCAGATACCGATATCTTGGGTTAGCCAAGATATCAATATTTTAGGTAGAGGAGCTAGATACCGTAATTGATCAATAGCAGAAATCGATATCTCTGTAGGTCCAAGATATCGATATCTTGGGTCAGCCAAGATATCGATGTCTAGGGACTGTAGTATCCCAGTTATCGCTTGGCCGAGAAACCGATATCTTAGGCTCTGTCCAAGATATCGATATCTAGCCAGTGCTAAGATATTGATATCTAGTGCTTCGGAAATTTTGTAAAGTTGTAGAAAATGATGAAAATTTGGGATTTTAGTATATATTTCAGAAGGTTATTGATGCAAACGAGATAGCTGAGGAATATTTGAGAGAAGCCGGACCCAGGACACGTAGTGCCGCACTGAGAGCTCGCGACAAAATTTCTCCCCGAGCTTAATGCTTCAGCTCGGGAAGTCTGTTCACTGCCCATTCTTCTCAACCCCGGAGCTCGGCTAAGCAATATTATGGAAATCCAAGCATACTGGAGTAATCGTCTCTCCCATACGATCATTTTCGACCAACTGGGAAGTCAAAATCTTATGTTCCCGAACTGCCATGAGGACTGATAGTCTGCCCGTCCACCCTCCTCTGCTCAGCCCCTCAGCTCGACACTGTTTCCCCTATGTGCGGGGAAACGCGTGTTTGACACCTATTCTCTTGACCTCACATGCTTTTTAACATTTTGTCTTTTCTTATTTTTGTTTTACCCGATGTGTTTAGGGTTTCTTTTTCCTTTTTGGGCCTAATCAGGTCGGAAGCCCATAGTGTACTTAGGGTTTTCTTTCCTCTTTTAGGTTTTCCTAGGCCGCCCTATAAATAGGGGGCTGGAGTACTGATGTAAGGAGTTGTTGAATTTGAAGAAAACGGATTCAAGCTTGTGCTTGTTCATCCTTCCCATTCCCCTTTCGACATTCCTTGTGAATCAACGAATCGAGATTGAAGCCGTTGTCTAGTATTCTTTAGATTCAATAGATCAGCGAGCCTTGATTCTGGTATTGGTGCGCCAATCAACAGATTTGAGAAGAAGATTACACCGGCATTCTTCGGAATCAACGGAAGCATCCTGTTTATCGCTCCCCTTTGTTCTTATTTCTGCTGCATGTGTTTGAAGGCTGCAACGTGTGAATCCCACGTTGCATCAGTTGGTATTAGAGCTCCTCGTTACGATTCCTAACAGAGTTCAGGTTTCAATCCTTTCAGATTTCCAATTCCAATTCCTGAATCCATGGCCCCCAGAAGACGACCAACTCAGAAAATCAAAGAAGACAGACTCGACAGGCTCCAACAGACCATGGAGAACCTGGTTGTGAGTGTTGCTGCAATACAACTCGAACTCCAACCTCAACAACCCCCTTAGCCACGTCGACGGCCAAATCCTCGTGAGGAGGAGGAGGTGGAATCTGATCACACGTATGGAGACGATGAGGAGAATCCTTTTGCTGAAGAAGACCCATAAAAAAGGCGGGAGGGAAATCCACGTTTTCCTTACCGACGTGTGGAGCGAGAAGCACCTGTCCCTCTCTCTACATGGAAGACGGGACTAAAAATTGATATCCCCGAGTTTCATGGAGGAATGAAACCAGAAGACTTTCTGGACTGGCTCTTCGATGTTGAAGAAGTGTTAGAGTTCAAAGAAGTGCCAGAGGACAAACGGGTATCCCTCGTGGCTACACGTTTTCGGGGAAGAGCAACAGCATGGTGACAACAGCTGAAGGTGAATCGCTCTCGGGTGGGGAAAATGAAGATTGACTCATGGGAGAAGTTACAGAAGCATCTCCGTGGAGCCTTTTTGCCCCACAATTATTCTCGAGTCATGTACCAGAGGTTCCAGAACCTCCGACAGGGTCCTAAGACAGTGGATGCCTATACCACTGAGTTCTATCAGATCATGGCCCAAAACAATCTTGGTGATACGAAAGACCAGCTGGTCTCCCGTTATGTTGGGGGCTTGCAGATTAATTACCAGGACACGCTCAATATGTTCGATCTCTACTCTGTCTCAGATGCGCATCAGAAGGCATTGCAATTAGAGAGGCAAACTAGGCGGCGAACAACAATCCAGCCCTGGACAGCATCCAGTAGCTGTGTTACGGTTCAACAAGAGGTTGGCCGAGCTGCCCCTCAGCCTGGCCGAGTTCCCAACCCGATGACAAGCTCGGCAAAGCCAATTGCCAGCAGTGCGGACCGTTGCTTCAAGTGCGGGGAGCCTGGTCATAGGTTTGTATACTGTACAAAGCCCGCCATACGAAAGGGGTTATTCATCGATAACGACGGTCTTGTTAGAGTAGAGGTGGATACACATGAGGAGGATCCAAATGAAGAGCTGACTGGGGAAGAATTGAATGACGAAGAAGAGGAGCATATTGCTGGGGATTGTGGACCATTGCTGGTAGTTCGGCGAACCTACCTAACACCCCGAGATGTTAGCGGGGATGGCTGGTTGAGGAACAATATTTTTCAATCCAGGTGTACCATTGGAGGGAAGGTCTGTAAGTTTGTAATCGACTCTGGTAGTTGTGAGAATGTGATCTCGGAAGAAGCCGTCAGAAAATTGGGTTTGACAACCAAAAAACACCCAACCCCCTACAAGCTGACCTGGTTGCAGGAAGGAGAAAAGGTCACAGTATCTAGACGATGTCGGGTAGCACTTTCCATTGGCTCCAATTACAGGGATCAGATCTGGTGTGACGTAGTTGAGATGGATGCATGTCACCCTCTATTGGGAAGACCATGGCAGTTCGACCATGCCGTGCAACATGACGGCCGCAAAAACACTTACAGTTTCACGACTAACAAAGTCAAGGTGATACTCTATCCCAACAAAGAGGAACCTTCCAAACCAGTAGTGGAGAAGAGCCCAAACTTGCTGACCAGACAGAAGTTTGAGAACGAAATGATGGAGTCCGACATCATATATTTCTTAGTGGCAAAGGAACAAGGGTTGGACCGCGGCAACTGGCAGCTCGACACGCAAAACACCTAGCTCGGCCAGGAACAGCGGCCTCCAAAGGAGGTTCATGAAGTGTGCGGGATCTGCTCGCAGAATTCGGAGATGTATTCCCTGATGAATTGCCAACGGGGTTACCACCTTTGAGGGATATCCAACTCCAAATTGACTTGGTTCCAGGATCAACCTTACCGAACAGGCCACACTACCGTATGAGCCCACGGGAACATGAGGAGTTGAGGTCTCAGGTAGAGGAACTTCTTAACAAGGGTAACATAAGGGAAAACCTGAGTCCTTGTGCTGTCCCCGCACTATTGACCCCAAAGAAGGACGGATCATGGTGAATGTGTGTTGATAGCCGCGCAATCAACAAAATCACAGTGCGGTATCGCTTCCCTATTCCTCGGCTGGACGACCTGCTAGATCAGCTCAGCGGAGCCGCAATATTCAGTAAGCTTGACTTGAAAAGTGGATATCACCAAATCCGGATCCGTGAAGGGGATGAGTGAATGACTGCCTTCAAAACTCGGGAAGGTCTATATGAATGGATGGTCATGCCTTTTGGCCTATCTAATGCTTTGAGCACTTTTATGAGAGTGATGAACCAGCTGTTCAGGCCGTTAATTGGAAAATTTGTCGTTGTCTACTTTGACGACATTCTCGTTTTCAGCCCTGACGAAGACACCCATGTGCAACATCTACGACAAGTTCTATATCTACTTCGGAAAGGTCAGTTTTTTGCTTCCCGAGCTAAATGTTCGTCCGTGATGACCAGTATACTCTTCCTAGGGTACGTGGTATCTGACAAGGGAATCTCTATTGATGAGACAAAGATTGTAGCCGTACGGGAGTGGCCCATGCCAAGAAACATCCACGACGTCAGAAGCTTTCACGGCTTAGCTTCTATTTACAGAAGGTTCATCCTTAACTTCAGCACTATCATGGCCCCCATTACTGATTGTATGAAGGTTGGTCAGTTTTTGTGGACGGAGGCATCCGCACTGGCCTTTGGAGAGATCAAAGACAAGTTAACATCTGCACCTGTGCTGGCTCTACCAGATTTCTCCAAACCTTTCGAGCTGCACTGTGACACCTCCAAAGTGGGGATTGAAGCTGTCCTTAGTCAGGGAGGTCGCCCAATTGCTTTCTTTAGTGAGAAATTGCACGGGGCTAGAGCCAACTACAACACATATGACGTAGAGTTCTATGCCATCATCCAAGCCTTAAAGTATTGGTACCCCTATTTCTCAGAGTGATTTTATCTTGTTTTCTGACCATGATGCTCTCAAACACATCAACAACCAAGATAAGCTTTCAGCGCGGCACGCCAGATAGGCTGCCTACTTGCAACAATTCACTTTCTCGATCAGGCACAAATCCGGAGTGCAGAACAGGGTGGCAGATGCTCTCAGTCGGCGAACATGCCTCCTCATCACTCTACGGAATGAGGTGATGGGCTTTGACTCCTTTCGAGAACTTTTAAAAACTGATGTGTTCTTTAATTCAATTGTTCAGGATGTCCTGGCTGGACGGCATCCCGAATATTCGTTACATGATGGGTTCTTGTTCAAGGGAAACCAGTTATGTATCCCTGACTCGAGCCTCCGGCTCAAAATCATCAAGGAACTCCATGAGGAAGGTTGTGAGGCCCCGACCCGATAAATAGGCTAAAAATATATTAAATATATTATCCCTATATTTTTAGGAATTTTTGTGAATTTATTAGAAATTATTGAAGGTGTTAAAATAAAGTCTGGGGCTTAAATAAATAAAATGAACTAGGGCCAAGTGTGTAAAAGAGGAAGTTAGAAGCCCAAAGCAAACCCAAGACCCGTCCGGAACTCAGCAGGCCGGCCCAGCCTGATCCGGACCAGCCAACCGACCGACCAGCCCAGCTCAGCCCGGACCCGAGCAACCCAGTGGCTGCGCGACAGCTCTGTCGAGCTGTAGGGTCAGATCCCATCCGGACTGACCCGTCGCCTGACACAGATGGGACAACTCAGTCGCAGATTAACTGACAAAATCAGAAGGGCCAGACCTGACCTAGATGGGACAAGTCCCTGACTTGTTCGGCTGGGCTAATGTTATGTCAATCCTTGGCATTTAATGCACCCAACCACCCCCAACCTCTCCGGATTCCTATATAAGCAAGCCTTTGAGAGCATTCAAGCCTCCACCAAACCCCTCCGAGTAATTAAATTCTAGAGTGAGAAGGGTTACCCTCCGGACACTTCATTGTTCGGCTGACCTCCCCAGTTCTTAGCAGACTTGTCCGACCAGTCCCCACCCCTCCAACAGTTCTCCAAAGCCTTCGGACAACCTTGTTCCCACAACTGCTGAACCAGTATTCCCCGGTCATCCCTCAGCTCGGCAAACACTTGCCAGACTAGGAGCCCTACTCAGGTACATCTTAAAGTCCTTTGATAAATAAAATTGTCCCTCACCTTAGCTCGGCAGGTCCATTAAAGGACTTAGATGTCGGCAGGCCTCCCTTGGCTCTGCCGGAGCACCTCGACCTTAGTATTTCAGCTCGGCACTTAGCCAACTGGTCCGAACTAATCTTTGGACCCTCCGGATGAACTCTTCTCAGCTCGGCATATGTTCCCGGACCACCTGAGTACAGTAATATACCTTCTTAAAGGTACTGTCGACCTCCCACTTGCTGGAGCACTGCTGCTCGGCAGAAGGCATAGTCCGCCTTATCTTAGTTCGGTTTTCCCAGCTCGGCTACATGTTGTATTGTTCGGACAAATAGTCCTTTAAACTTATAATAACCTTATAGATCTTTTCGACTGATCATGATGACCTAAGTATGATCCCCGTACTGCCTCGGCTCGGTAGTAGCTTTGTTGGCTGTTCGGCGGACTACCAGCTCGACAAAGCCCTCAGCTCGGCCATGTCTTAGCTCGGCCACCTATGAAACCGACAGCCTCTGCTCGGCTACTCGGCAGAACTTAGAAAATATATTTCAGCAGCCTCTTAGCTCGGCAATAGGACCCTTCGGTCCAGAATGCCTCCGGGCCAGTGTTGAACAGCTTCCCGAACAACACCAGTCGGCCACTAAGGCCTTCGGACCAGAGCAGCCTGACCACCTTGGTCCAGCATCTCGGCTCAGTTTAGCTTAGCTCGGCAGTAGCTTAGGTAGCTCGGCAGAAAGGTTAAAAATGATGTATGTTGGGTTTTATGGCAGATTGAGGTGATTGAAGATTACCCAAGGAAGTAAATCATATTAAGGTAAATCCCTATATGCCTTTGTTACTCGTACGTCTTTTAACATGCTAAACATTTGTAAATATACGATTTATGCTATTGAGCATTCCACTCTATTATATTGTCTCTTCACAAAAGAAAAATAGCATGTACTCTCTTCATTACCATGGATTGGCAAAACAGGAAAGATGTTTTATGATTGAACGGCATGAACGGTGACACAGTTGCTCGTCGCCGGGGGCGGGATCAGAAACCGGCGAGGTTGGAGTAATAAGGGATCATAACCAGATGATCACAGTGATATCACGACTATGTAAATCTATTTGGGGTCGCTCCCTAAGAATACTAGTACCGTGAAGAGCAGCATGATAAGATCATGTCGGGAAATCCGAAATGAAAACGGAAAATGCAAACATAAAAGTTAGCTATGTACTGAAGGAAGTTTGAGAAGGCCATAGACTTAACTACTCAAACACATGCAATTACACGATTTGGGCTAATAAGCCCTTCACTTATTATGTTCCAAAAGGAAGGAAAGATGATTTTTGATAACATGTTGTTTATCCATGGCAACTTGTAACCTTGGCATATCCTGATTCACTCTAGCTTTATGCTTATGCGTTTTCTAAAACTCTTTTCAGGTATCGAGGAGGATTAGCTATGGAGCATTGTCTTTTATTGTACTTTTGATGTATCTCTTATTTCCATTGTAAAAGAGTTTATGAGCCTTGGAGGATGTATCATTAAAGAAGGAATGAATGGAACTTATCACTCATCTACACACTGGGTATTGTTCAAAACGCTTCCGCATTCATGTACTATTATGATAAAATCCCTAAACTCATTATTAGTAGGTCTTTGCGAGCTTGCTCGTTGACCGGTCATGGACCCGTTTAGGATTGGGTCGTGACAACAGTGGTATCAGAGCACGAGTTTTCGGATTTCGAACGAACCCAGAAATAGGAGCAAGACACTCACTAGTACATTAGAAAAACCTGTTAATCATGGACTTACCTATATCTATGTGCATATGTTTTAGCTATGTCTAGCAGCAGTGGAAGCGATTATACTAGCAGTGACTTCTCTAGCAGCGATTCGGAAAGCGGTCACGAGGTAGCACCACCTCCGGCGTTACCAGAGGAAGAAGAAGAAGAGGAAAACTTCATAGTGAACGAAGATGTGCAAGAACGAGCACATGCGGATTCTGTAACGATTACTTCGGATCTTATAGCCCAAGTTGCGGTAGGCTTCGAGGATAATACGGAGGAGGAGATACGAGCCATGATCAACTACTACCTACGATTGCTCGAGCGCACCTGCGCCATGGCAAGAAGGTTCATTCGACACTGGGGATTTGAGTAGAAGTGGCTGAAGGAGAACCCATGGAGTGGCACGACCAAGGGTGGGACCTCGACTTAGAAGAAAACCCCGAGGAAGAAGAAGATCCAAGCGAGAACGAGGAAGAAGAGGACGAAGAAGACATTGATATAGATCGTGAGGAGTGGGTCTATCCACCCTACGAATGGTCGAGTGATTCGGATAACTAGTACCACTTAGTATTCTATCATTTTCCGGCATATTTTGTCGAGTGTGCTCCGGATGCACTTAGGATTTCGGCTTATCCCCTTAGGATGAACTCTATCTATCATGAATTAATCAACTCTTTACCATGTTTCTAATTATGGAATCTCTTTTAAACAAAATGGTCAATACTCGCACGAACGGTCAAGGAGTTGGTCAGCAAAACGACGAAGTAGAAGAATTGCGTGACATGGTGAGAATGCTGGCTGGAATCGTCCAGACTCAGCAAGAAATGATCAAACAATATTTTAACCAAGCAGGACCCGTGAACGAGCCACCCAACCATGAAGAGGAGGCATTAGTCGACCCAGTAGAGCAAGCGGCCAACTTCGCGACAGTCAAAGAATTCCTGAAGCTGAAGCCCCCCACATTCCAAGGAGGAATGGACCCTGTCAAAGCTAAAGAGTGGATCGCAGCACTGGAGAAAATTTTTTGATTGTTGAGGTGTTCCGATCAGCAGAAAGTAGAGATCGGATCATACCTGCTTGAGTGAGAAGCAAATCGATAGTGGAATTTGAAGAACGCAGTGGAACCCGAGATGAGTAGGGAAAGGTTCCTCGAAGTATTTCGCGAGAAGTTCATGCCACGAGCGATGCAAACAACAAAATGAATGGAGTTCGAACATCTAAAACAAAGAGGAATCACGACGGTGGCAGCGTACGCGACTGAGTTCACAAATCTAGCAGTTTATGCCCCTTACTTAGTAGCAACGGAAGAAATGAAGGCACGAAGATTTGAGGACGGATTGAAACCGGAGATCCAAAAGGTAGTTCGACCCCTCCAACTATCTACGTATGCCGATGTTCTAGATCGAGCTCTGTTAGTGGAACAAGACGTAGACGAGACCCGACGCTACCAGGAAAGGAAGAGACAGAGTCAAAAACAAGGAGGAACCAGCCACCTCAAGAAGCCTAACTTTGGAAGAAGCCAAGGAAGAAAGAATGAAGAAAGGAAGTCGATACCACCATGCCCAAATTGCGGAAAGCCACACTGGGGAGAATGCCGAGTAAACACTTGTTACGGCTGCGGACAAAGCGGTCACTTCAAGAGAGATTGCCCAAAACTGACTGCGGCAAATACCGTGCCAATCGGAGCCCCAAGAAACAACGCCAACAATCAAGAAAACCGCAACAACAACTAACGGCAAGGGAGAGCTTTTGCGCTTGTCCCAGGAGATTTCCGCAATGAAGAAGGAGTTGTAGCAGGTAGAATCCTCATTTGCGATATTCCTACTTATGCCTTATTTGATTCTGGATCCACACACTCGTTTATTTCAAAATCGCATTCGGAGAGAATTCCCAAGGAATCTGAACCATTAGGTTACGATCTGTTCGTAGCCCAACCCATGAGTAAAGACGTCATATGCTCTACAATCCTTAGGGATTGCGAGTCATCTATGAATGGAGCCTTGTCATCTATAGATCTTATCCCTTTAAGCATGGCACACTTTGACATTATTATTGGTATGAACTGGCTGTCCAAAACCAATGCCAAGATAGACTGCGCTGGAAAATCCATCACCTTTGTTGAATCCAAAGGTGGGGAGTCTGCACTCAGAGGAGAAGGAGTTATTTCACCCCTTTGTTTTGTATCTGTCGCCAAAGCCCGTCGTCTTCTACACAAGGGATGCCAAGGGTATCTCTGCAGCATCACCTCAACCAAATTGAAGAGCACATCGAAGGAAGACATCTCAGTAGTACGTGACTATCCTGAATTATTTCCAGAAGAGCTACCAAGAATGCCCATTGATCGTAAGATGAAATTCTCCATCGACCTCATGCCCGCGACGCAACCAATTTCCAAGACCCCTTACCGCATGACGACAGCAGAATTGAAGGAATTAAAGACCCAGTTGCAAGAATTCATCGAAAAGAATTTCATCCGACCTAGCTCATCACCTTGGGGAGCACCAGTGCTGTTCGTTAAAAAGAAGGATGGAACTATGCGTTTATGCATCGACTATCGGGAGCTGAAAAAAGTTACGATCAAGAACAGATACCCTCTACCCCACATCGACGATCTGTTCGACCAACTTCAAGGAGCCCGAGTATTTTACAAGATTGATCTGCGTTCAGGTTATCACCAAAACTGAAGATGTTGAGAAAACTGCTTTCCGCACTCGTTATGACCATTACGAGTTTCTAGTCATGCCATTCGGAGTAACCAATGCCCC
>NMUG010005735.1:0-12968 GCA_002855965.1 Monotropa hypopitys | reverse complement strand
GTCGTTGACATAAGATGGCACGACGTATGCTTGTAGCTCTGTCGTCACGATAGTATGTAGTAAGATGCTCAAGTGATCAATTCTACCTAGTACTCGAATCATATTCTTTCACAATTATAATGGAAACATCTGCCGAGCAACGACCTATGATACGGTTTAGTTCGTGTATGATTGGAATTCATAACTACCCTTAGCCAAGATTAATTTGTATCTATGGCTTAATCCACTTTAGTTTATTTAAACTTTAAATTTCAGTCCTATAACTTAGGACATAACAAACAAAACTCACATTCAAGGCTTAGCGTCCTACCGCTAGGAAGCTATCTTCCCGCAAACTCTAAACCTCTTAAGCAATCACGTTAATCTTCCGTTTCCCTGTGGACCGACCTCGGACTTATCGCTCTACTAGTTAGAGTTGTATCTCCCTGTCCCAATAAATATCTAATGCTTGTCTAGGACTTCCTGTTAAATCAACGATCGGGAAAAATTCTACCAACACCTCTATATAGGTATATATATATAGGTACACATTGGTGAATTGATCTATCTTGTTGATTAGTTTGTTCTACTCCCGACTTAACACAATTTGAAACTAAGTGACAAGAGTATCGACCGCCTCACTAAATAAGGATCGGCTTACCCCAACGTGGACTACACTTTAAAGAGTCACATGAGTCTCGAACCGTCCCACGAGTAAGGACCGGCCTACCCCAAACATGGACCGTCACTTTGAAAATCAATTGGGAAAATCATTAAGCCCAGGATTGATTTAGAGTCTCCTTGGCATGGACAAGGATGGACTCACTCACGTCGAAGTGCCACGAGGAATGCACTAACACACGAGGTGCCATGAGGGATGCACCATCACACGAAGTGCCACTAGGAATGAACTATCACACGAGGTGCCACGAGGGATGCACCGACTATACGAGGTGTCCACGAGAGATGCATTGATTTACAACAATCGAGGACCACATCATTTGGTCATCACACACCACGTTATTTTGGTTGGTTGTTTAATAGGTAACTTTATGAGATTGACGAGTTCAATCAAAGGGAACGAGTTTCTCAATGCTAGTGACGAATTCACTTCAAGGGGATGAGTTCCTACCTAAGTGTGATGAATTCACACATCAACACATAGACCTCAAGTCTAGCCATCCAACCAACCGATTCCAAGGATACTACATCGTAGGGACGAAATCCTAATCCAAGTGTGACGAGTTCACACCTTGATACCCAATCCTCTTCACTAAGGCATTTCACCAAATACCTATTGTGCATAAGTGCACTCAAGGGTCCTAGTCAGAAGGACACCTAATTCAACATCCAATCCATCACCCATAAGTTCAACGCCACACACAAGGGCCTAAGTGAGATCACCCAATTCATCCAAGACCACACACAAGGGTCTAACCAAGATTCGACAACTCTAGGAAACCATGACTTATACTCGTAAGCCTCTCAGGCGTTCTATCAAACACCTAGCGAACACAAGATCACCGCTCAATTCCACTAATTTAAACATCTAGGACAAACCCCCAAATTTCCATCAAACTCCAAACATTACCAATAGGAGTCCGAGGCACAAATTAACTATCACATATTCTTACAACCATCACGAATACTCTAATCTAATGCAAGGATGAGTCCAATTTCAATTTATCAAATATGTAGCTTTCATGATTTCCAAAACATGATTTTTTAAGAAAACCTTTGGTTTTAATCGTGTCAATCAAATTAGGTGACCTAACATAATTACATAAACACAAGATAGAGGCGTATTTATCTCAAGCTCTAATAATGGAGGAAACCCTAGCCGCGGAGTTATCGGTACCGACGAACCTATGCACATCAATGGAAAGGGGATGTCAAGGGGAATCAAAGTCTCCAAAGAGCTAACAAGAGAAAAGCACTTTCAAGGATGATTTACCCAAAATGTTTGGAGAACGACTTCACCATATACGTTACCGGAGAGCCCTCGGCGTGGGGAATGACGTTAGTGCTCGCAAGAACTCTGTGGGATGCTCAGAAGACCCCCAAAATTAATGAGAAGGAGGAGAGCCATGGGAGGTAGAGAGAGAAGAGAGAAGTGGCTCTAGGGTTAGGAGGAAGAAGGCAAAATGCCCCAAATTCGTGCACACATATATATATATCCCTCCACTCAAAATAACCAAAATGCCCTTCATTTAACTTTCAGACAGGATTTTTACACTTGGCGACCGGTCGACGTTTTTTCTCGATCGGTCGAGGCCTATACGAAAACCCCTCTGCCTCGCCGCGACCGGTCGACGGCATTGCAGTGTACCGGTCGACATGCTTTAAAAGAAAAATGGAAATTTCTACTGAAATTCCACGACCGGTCGACACAATAGGCCCGACCGGTCGATGCTAGGAAAAAATGCAACATTTTGATAATGAAGGCCAACCTCGACCATAACTCCTCCCGGGACTTCCCGGAACATCCCGAATCAAATACGGACTGAAATAATGGACCGACAGAGGGTCCAACACCCAATTCTAATCATCAACGGAAACCAAAGAGACCATACTAAAATTCCTCGATCGATTTTAATCTCGAATTAAATTCTGAAAATATTAATTCTAAAATACGGATCGTTACACCTCAACCACCTTTAAAAAATTTCGTCCCTGAAATTAACTAAGGTTAGAGGTACAAAGATCACAACCAAGGAACACCAAACGTGCGAAGAACATGCGTGCCACACAAAAGAATAAAAGGGACAACTCCCGATACGGTGTGGACACGCCGACACGAAAGGAGCACACCGGCAATAGAATCAATCTCGCCAAAGGCACAAGGGAAGGAGGATCCCACAAGGGATTTTTCTCCACAAGAACCAGGAATCCACAATCGTCCTACAACGATGTTCACAACAAGAAACGGATTGGTTCTACAATCACTAACACTCCACTATTTTTCTACATACTCACATACACATGTTTGCAATTTCGTTACCCTACCCATGGGTACACACACATCCCTATACACGCACCCAATGCGATAATCAAGTGACCACTACAATTCAAGTTTGAGAGGTGCCGACCGGACACGATTCTCAACCTAAGTCATAGGGTCATCCTTATACCACACAATCAAGGAAGCACACACACACACGGTCGATTCTACACTGAAGGTGTAAGAATAACTAACTTGATTACTCGTTCCCAAGATATCTAACAATCTACCGATCGCTTAGGGCACAAGGATGTGAAATTGCAAGAAAGCAAGAACGATTCCAAAGGACATGTCAATCAATCAAGTGGAGAGCAACACCAAGCTTGGCCATCACAATGAGAACAAGGTGGCACAATACAACCAACATAACTTATCCACAATTCAACGACAATGAGATCACAACTCAAATTTATCGTGGCATCCATTCATGAAGTACAAGACCAAGAAAAATTTCGATAAAAAAGCATCTGCACTGGGCAACGAAAGTCTCAACTGAGAAGTTGTTACAAATGACGTCCACAAAGGGAAGCAACATCCAAAACAAAACGTATATTGTCAACCGAGTTCACAATGCTACTAACGAAATAAGACAAGCGATGCCAATCCCATCAACACGCAATACAACTATGGCAAGCAAACACAAAACAAGTCTACTAAGACGTAGAAACCGGCGGTTGAGGGTTCGCCGTAGCGAGAGCGCACACTCTACCACGGGTCATCTGGTCCACCGGCTGCTTGCCCTTATGAATCGAAGCCCGACTTGCACCTCTATAACTAGTTCCTCTCTTAAACTAAGGACTGGATGAGAACGACTGGTGACGAGACTGCTGATTCTGACTCCCTTACTGGAACTGCTCAACTCTTGGCCCAACTGATGAGTGATGCCCAACTGACATCTCTCCTTGCCTGCTGCTCCTCTATAAACAAATTCTTCCCACATGCCCTGACTAGCCATACTCGAAGCAAGTAACCTGGGGACACCGAGAACGGTAATGCCCTTCCGATGGAAATGATGACAAACAAGGTGGCTCTTGGGTAGCTCTCCTACAACAACAACACTAACGAGGGACTGAGAACCCTGCTGACTCCGAGAAAGAGAATGATTTTTAAGCCGCTTCCTTCCAAGACTACCTGAAGAAAATGTGGAATTTAAAACAAAAGATTGCCGACGAGGCTCCCACACTCTGACTTCTTTTTCTTCCTCCTCTCAAATAGGCTCAACAGCCCTGGCACGATCCAACATAGTGGAAAATGAACGAATGCACTGCCCAACAATGAGTTTTTGAATGGAGAGCTGAAGACCCTGCTCGAACCTCTTGCACTTGTGATACTCTGAACTGACCAACTCTAGAGAAAACGAGACAAGGACTGAAATTTAATCGCATACTGAGAGACTATCATGTCACCCTTCTACAGCAATTCAAACTGCATCCTCAACTACTCACAGAAATATTCCGGAAAGTACTGATCCTCAAAGGTGGAAACGAACTGCTCCCATGAAATGGCAACCACATTCTCATCAACTAAACTCAGATCCGCAACTCTAGCCAATCTCCGCGCATCTTTCTTGGCTTCAACAATTGAATTCCACCATTCTCCCGCTTCGCCGATCAACTGATATGATGCAAAAGATACCCGCAACTCGTCTTCATGAATTTGAAGGGTGTCCAACGCCTTACAAATTCTGGAAAGCCAATGATTGGCTTCAATAGGCTCACCCTCTCCATTAAAACTAGGAGGGTTCATAGCACGGAACTCGCGTAAAGCCTCCATCACATGACTAACACCCCTAGCCCTGGGGGCTTGAACTGTCCTGGTGGCCTCAACCATGGCCTCGGCAAGCTTCCTGACAAACAATCTTGGATCCACTGCCTCTTCCTGACCCACTTCAATGTTTTCCTCATAGCGAACATCTTCCCTCGGGACTTCTCGACGTGCCTGACGAATCCTACGACCTCTTTGACGAGCAACCATATCCACAACCAAAGCACTAGCGATGATAATTCCTAGCAAGCACACAAACAACACGTTCAATGCACAAACCATAATAGCACTATGCTCATATATCTCTATGCACAAACTATGAGCCAAACCATATTATATGCTAGGAAATATAACCACATACTCAATGCACATACGTAACCACGTGTAGAATCTCCAATACATCAGCAGAAACCAAACTCATCCGAGTACAATACCAACTTCTATGCCTCAAACAAGGGCATACTAATGCCAACTCCCTATGCCTCAAACAAGGGCATACTAATGCCATGCAACTCTAAATGCATGCAAACACAAGCAAAAGACTCCATGGAAAGCACATGAATAATCCATTGAAACTAAAAATTTTCCCAAGGTTCCAAGGTTTTCGAACGAAAGCTCTGATACCAAGTTGTCATGCCCCGTATTTTCAAACTATTTTTTTTGAAATGGAATAAAAGAATGATGAGTTACAAAACCTCAATAACCAAACCACATGACGAGCGGACGTGAATAGTAAAACATACTTCCTTACAAGTGTTTTTATAAAACATGCGAAAAATGGAATTACAAACAACCCTTTACATAAACTTGCTTGGAATTGAAATACATACAACCTTTACATTGGGAATGAAGCTCAAACTACAAGTAAAGGGGGAGAGGGGAAATATTACAATGATACAAGAATGAAGTACAATGGTATGCTCCTCACTGAAGGAAAGTAAAGCCAGCCTATGCCAACTCCCGCTACAAGTAACCAAACCAAGCACACCTGCATGAAACTGTAAAAAAGGGGTGAGTCATAAGGACCCAACAAATATGCAACTATCAAGTGCAAATGCAATTATGATGACATGTGCAAGTGGTATGAATCCCTATGATGCAATCCCAAACATGCCATTACTCACACAATCTCAACACCACTATCAAGTCACTTCCTAAATCAAGACTCACAAGTCTAACCAAGTCTCATATTCACACATGTATACCAAAGGATAACTCAACCATCTAACCTCACTCAAGGCCAACAACAAAATTCACAACCCTCTCTTTACCAAGTACCCTCATCCACATGATTAGGAAACACACACTAGTATAAACCGCAAGGGTCAAGGATCTCAATCATAAACGCGACAACATGGTAAACTATCACATTATCTAGGGAGGACACTCCCAAGAACACAACCCATATATTACGATGCCAATACTTTCGAGTATCCACTATGAGCCACATTTCTACCATTTGCTAATTCCACGACTTAGCCACACATCAACGACTAGCTAATTCCATGACTTAGCTTATGTCCACACAATCCACCAAACCACTATGGATATCACTTATCCTTTCCAATCCTCTATATAGGTATATATATAGGTACACGTTGGTAAATTGATCTATCTTGTTGATTAGTTTGTTCGACTCCCGGCTTAACACAATTTAAAACTAAGTCACACGAGTCTCGACTGCCTCACTAAATAAGGATCGACTTACCCCAATGTGGACTACACTTTAAAGAGTCACATGAGTCTCGAACCGTCCCACGAGTAAGGACCAGCCTACCCCAAACATAGACCGTCACTTTGAAAACCAATTTGGAAAACCATTAAACCCGGGATCGATTTAGAGTCTCCTTGGCGAGAACAAGGATGGACTCACTCACGTCGAAGTGCCACGAGGAATGCACTAACACACGAGGTGCCACGAGGGATGCAACATCACACGAAGTGCCATGAGGAATGCACTATCACACGAGGTGCCACGAGGGATGCACCGACTATACGAGTTGTCATGAGGAATACACCAACTCACAAGTGCCACGAGAGATGCACTGATTTACAACAATCGAGGACCACATCATTTGGTCATCACACACCACGTTATTTTGGTTGGTTGTTTAATAGGTAACTTTATGAGTTTGACGAGTTCAATCAAAGGGAACGAGTTTACCAATCCTAGTGACGAATTCACTTCAAGGGGATGAGTTCCCCCCTAAGTGTGACGAATTCACACATCAACACATATACCTCAAGTCTAGCCATCCAACCAACCGATTCCAAGGATACTACATCGTAGGGACGAAATGCCAATCCAAGTGTGATGAGTTCACACCTTGATACCCAGTCCTCTTCACTAAGGCATTTCACCAAACACCTATTGTGCATAAGTGCACTCAAGGGTCCTAGTCACAAGGACACCTAATTCAACATCCAATCCATCACCCATAAGTTCAAGGCCACACACAAGGGCCTAGGTGAGATCACCCAATTTATCCAAGACCACACACAAGGGTCTAACCAAGATTCGACAACTCTAAGAAACTATGACTTATACTCGCAAGCCTCTCGGGCGTTCTATCAAACACCTAGTGGGCACAAGATCACCGCTCAATTCTACTAATTTAACCATCCAGGACAAACCCCCAAATTTCCATTAAACTCCAAACATTACGAATACGAATCCTAGGCACAAATTGACTATCACATATTCTTACAACCATCAAGAATACTCTAATATAATGTAAGGATGAGTCCAATTTCAATTTATCAAACATGCAGCTTTCATGATTTCCAAAACATGTTTTTTTAAAAAAACCTTTGGTTTTAATCATGTCAATCGACCTAACATAATTACACAAGCACAAGATAGAGGTGTATTTACCTCAAGCTCCAACAATGGCGGAAACCGTACCCGCGGAGTTATCGGCACCGACGAACCTATGCACATCAATGGAAAGGGGATGTCAAGGGGAATCAAAGTCTCCAAAGAGCTAACAAGAGAAAACCACTTTCAAGGATGACTTACCCAAAAATTTTGGAGAACGACTTTGCCACCTACGTTACCGGAGAGCCCTCGGCGTGGGGAACGACGTTAGTGCTCGTAAGAACTCCGTGAGATGCTCGGAAGACCCCCAAAATTAGAGAGAAGGAGGGGAAGCCATGGGAGGTAGAGAGAGAAGAGAGAAGGGGCTCTAGGGTTAGGAGGAAGAAGGCAAAATGCCCCAAATTCGTGCACACACTTATATATATATATATATACTTTCACTCCAAATAACCAAAATGCCCTTCATTTAACTTTCAGAGAGGATTTTTACACTTGGCGACCGATCGACGTTTTTTGCTCGACCGGTCGTGGCCTATACGAAAACCCCTCTGCCTTTCCGCGACCGGTCGACGGCGTTGCAGTGTACCGGTCGACATGCTTTAAAAGAAAAAGGGAAATCTCTACTGAAATTCCACGACCGGTCGACATAATAGGCCCGACCGGTCGACGCTGGGAAAAAATGCAACGTTTTGATAATGAAGCCCAACCTCGACCATAACTCCTCCCAGGACTTCCTGGAAAATCCCGAATCAAATACGGACTGAAATAATGGACCGAGAGAGGGTCCAACACCCAATTCTAATCGTCAACGGAAACCAAAGAGACCATACTAAAATTCCTCGATCGATTTTAATCTCGAATTAAATTTTGAAAATATTAATTCTAAAATACGGGTCGTTACACACCTTCTCCATCAAACACAAGTCCGGGGTTCATAACAAAGTGGCTGATGCTCTCAGTCACCGCACGTGTCTACTCACCACTCTGTGTGCCGAGGTGATGAATATTGGTACCTTTCGTGAGCTCTCGAGCATTGATGCAATTTTTCTCGTGTTGTTCATGAAGTTGCAACAGGTCGGCATACAGATTATGTGATGCATGATGGGTTCCTGTTTAAAGGCAATCAATTATGTGTGCCATCATCCAACTTGTACCTTAAAATTATCAACGAATTACATGATGAAGGGAACATAGGGAGAGATAAGACATTTCAGCTATTAGGAAATTCCTACTATTGGCCTAACATGCAGCGTGATGTGTCCAATTTTTTTGAGAGGTGCAGAGTCTGCCAAGTTTTGAAGGGGTCCGCAACCAATGATGGGCTGTATTTGTTAGACAATACGTCCTTTCCCGGTATATGGTCTGTGATTTTCCAAAAGAAGGAGAATTTGTTTCAGTTGAAGTCATCAGTGTTGTTTGGTTTGCTGGTAGTTTACATGTGGTTTTTCGGAAGATAGCTTAAGAAGACTTATGAAGGGTTGTGTTTCCTCTTTGTTTTTCCGGTGGAACATAAATGTTCTTTCAGTAGTTCTAGTTGTAATTTGTTTCTATTCTCTTTCTGTTAGTTAGTTGATGAGCTGGCAGATGTCTGTTAAAGTTGTTACAAATGTCCAGCTGTCATATTATCTTCTCAGGCAATTAAGTTGGTTAAGTAAGTCGGTGCTAAAGTTGTATAAAAGGATGGTTTGTTTGTATTGTTCGGCACTCAGAATGGAAAGAATAATAAAATCAAGATTCTGTTTCTTGTTTTTCTCATGGTATCAGAGCATCTATAGACGAAAGCCTCAAGATCCAAGGAATGACAAATGCAGCTGTAACTCTACCTCATTCTCTTACATTTCTCGTTTCAAAATTTTACTCTCTGGTAAACGTTAAACTTGATAGAACAAATTATCTTCTGTGGCATCTTCAAGTCGAAAATGTTATGAGCTCCAATGGTTTCTTTGGTTATTTGAATGGTTTAATTGAATGTCCATCATCAACAATTAAAATGTAGAAGGATGTATAATTGATAATCCTGAATTTATTGTGTAGAAGGTTATAGATTTACAACTGTTGTCTTCTTTGACTGCAACATTGTCTCAGAATACGCTTCCTTATGTTTTAGGGCTTTCTTATGCCAAGGATGTGTGGAAACCATTGAGTAATCGATATAACTCATTAACTAAGATCAATGTTCATGAACTAAAGTGTAGGCTGTTCATGCATACAAAAACTGAGACAATAGAAAAGTATGTTGATAGTTTAAAAGATTTAATACAAAAATTGGCTATTGCTGGAAGTCCTGTTGATGAGGATGATATTGTTGTTCACACATTAAGAGGTTTGCCTAAGGAGTTCAATGGGTTTAAGACTGTCATAAGAACAAGATGAGGTAATATTGGTTTTGATGATCTTGTTGACATGTTGAAAGGAGAAGATCAACAACTGTCATCTAACAGTAGTGTGGATCAGACTACTATTCTTGTGGCAACTCATAATCAACAGAGTTCATATGGTAATTCTGTGATTAATTTGAATAACAGCATGACCAAACTGGATGTGACTGGTTCTAATCCTAGTTATGGTAGTAATGGTCAAGAAATGATAGTTACACCTCAGGGAAACCCTAACTATATGCCACAACAAGTGTATGGAAATTATCAGAGGGGTGGAAATAAAGGAAGAGGTAATAAAGGATCAAGATATTTTAAGGATCCTTGTCAAAAATGTGGAAAACACAATCATACAACTGATTATTGTTTTCACAGAAATACTAGAGGAAATTTCAATCAGTATCAGTTGGGAGGAAATTGTAATCCTTATCAGTTTCACATTCCTTAGTTTTTTTGTGAAAAATAGATTGTTAGGCCATAATTTTAGACTATTCAGAATTTATCACCTCAGAATTTGGTTGGTTGTACCAATCCTTCACAACAAATGAGTAATTCTCATAGTAATCATTGTCCTTTTGCTAGTATCTCTTATGCAAATTCGCCTGCTTGTGGTTCAGGAAGTGTGTATGGTGGTAATAATCCAAGTGATGGATCTGTTCAATCATGGTTGTTTGACAGTGAAGCTACTCATCACATTACTCCAAATTTAAACAACATTGTTCAACCTTAACCTATGACTACTACTGAAAATGTTTTGGTTGGTAATGGTTCTCATATTCCTATAACTAATAATGGTAATGGTCTTCTAACAACTTCAAAATCTGTGTTTATGTTGTCCTCTATTTTACATTCTCCAAAAATGTCATATAATTTGTTGTGTGCATCTCAATTTGCTAAAGACAATAATTGTGTGCTTATCATTAATTGTTCTAGTCTTGTTGTTCAGGACAAGCTTACTCACTAAATCTCGTTCCTGGGTCCTTGTCACAAGGGCATGTATCCCATTCTGAACTTCTCTAAGAAATGTCTTCATCATGTTCCGGAAAATAAGGGTTAATTCTCTGGAAGAACAACTGTTGTTGCTAACAAAGTTGATCTGTCTTGTAATGATCTACCGGAAAAATAGAATTTGTTTTCCAGAATCTCAAGTGCAATTGCTAATTCTATTTCTTTTCAAAACACTGATTGTTGTGATTCTAGTTCTCTTGTTAATGTATGGCATAAGAAATTAGGACATCCTAATGTTGTTATGTTACAAACATTGATCAAACAGTTTGGTTTACCCATAACTAAGACATATCTCTTGAATTCTAATCATTGTAATCTTGCTAAAGGTCATAAGATTAATCACCTTATAAACTATTTCGACCAATCAGAATGTCCTAAGAAATGATCCCCGCATTGCCAGAGCTCGACAGTAGCCTCGTGACTGTCTAGCAGACTGCCTGCTCGGCAAAGTCCTTAACTCGGCAGAAGTCTTAGCCCGATACCCTGTAAAATTGACATCCTCTGCTTGGCTGCTCGACAAAACTTAGAATATGTATTCCAGCAACCTTTTTGCTCGGCACCAGGACCCTTCGGTCCAGAATGTCCTCCGGACCAATGTTAAGCAGTAAGATATTCTCAGACAACACTAGCCGGCCAGTGTACTCCAGACAGAAGGCCTTCAGACCAGAACAAACTGGCCACCCCTGTAACATCCATTACCAAACTCACCAAATAAATATGCGGAATAAAAAATTTTCTTATCTTTTAACCCAAGAGTCAACAACTTCTAAAACAAGTATCAACTAACCACAAGAACAAAACATGAAACTCAAGGCCATAGTTTTTCTTCTAACCAAAACCATAAGTATCAAAATTGTTTCTAAAACGCATGTACTACAAAAAGGGCAAAAGTACAATTATAAAAGAACATGGTTCCTCAAACCAGCTTCCAGGTGCACATACTAAGTGCCATTCCATCAAGCTATGCCTCAAGCTATCCATCCAAAACCATGCTTCCAAAAGAATCACCTCACCAAGCTATGTAGTGGACCGCTAGCTCCAAGACCTAGTTTCCAAGCATTTAAGAAAAACACAAGGAAACCAGAGTGTGAATATGATATTTTGATTTCACAATTGCAAGGGATTTATAAAAACATGCAAGGATTATACTTTGCAAGACACAAGGGTCCAACCCCTTAAAACACATACTCCCAACTCCATGCATCCCATGTTTTTACATACGTATATGGCCGCAGCCCATTTTTTCAAAACAATTTAACATCTCTCTTTTAAGATAATTTGGAACCGCAGCTCCCAAAATCAATGAGCCGTCAACCCGCAGTATTGACCTCGACCCATTGATGATATGACGTTGTATCGCAGCCACAACCTCGACATATACTTACAAGCCGTCAACCCGCAGTATTGACCTCGACTTGAAGCATAACAAGGGGTGTTTCCCCCTATTCGCCATAAAGGCATATATCCATCAATTTCCATTATTTACCCCATATAGCATAGAAACATACATAAAAAGCTTTCAACAACTAAATGAGAAGAACATGTACTTTGAGAAACATGCAAAGTACTTTCAATATACCAAATTCATACACTCAACAGCACCATTGTTCAAACCTTTTTCTTGCCTTGATCAACCATTTTCCTTGCCCTTGAGGGAGGCCTCAATGCCTTTCTCAAGTGTACCTGTCGAAAAAAATACCAATTTCAGTCCACAATTTGATTGCAAATGGAAATCAAATAGGAAAACATAAATTAATTGATTACATGACTCAATGTGTCAAATATCTTCCATATATGACCTTAATTAGTCATTTTTCAACTTTCCAGAACTTAGCCAAAATTTCGGACCGAAGCACTCCCGACCGGTCGGACTTGCATCCCAACCGGTTGGGACCTCCCAACCGGTTGGGACCTCCCAACCGCTACCACCAACCGGTTGCCAAATCGGTTGGCACCTCTCCTTATATCCCAACCGGTTGCCAGAACATCCCAACCGGTTTCCACCTCCCCTCAATATCCCAAC
>NMUG010005734.1:0-12969 GCA_002855965.1 Monotropa hypopitys | reverse complement strand
AAACGTTGCAAAAGATTGCGGAAACACTCCTAAAATAGAGGAGGGGTATAAATCCCTCGGAGGGACCAAGGTAATGGTGGGAACTTCTTCTTTAACCTAATTTTCCATAAGAATTTTCCTCTCTCCCAAAATCTCTGGACTAACTTAAGCATCGGAGCCTTTTTGACACGCGTCGGACCGGCGTCAAGAAGTGTGCTTGCAGGGTTTGAAGGACAGCGACAGAGGATCCAGAAGTCAGCGTCATCAATAGGAAATAACTAATTTAGCAATTCTAATTACATATAACAACTAATCTTCTACGTCAACTTTAAATAAAACAATTATACCACAATAAAAGATATCCTAGGTATATTAGGGAACATAAAAATCATAAAAGAAATCAAAATAATAATTTCCTAAACTTTTCATCTATTCTGCGTTATTGGTTACCAGTAACTTGTGCTTTTACAGTTATCGGTAACTAAGGTTTCTTGGTTGCCCTGATGATGGGTTATCGATAACTAGGTAGAAGTCTGAACCTTGGATGTCGATAACCAAGGTCTCTGTTGGTTGGCTTGGGTTACCAGTTGCCGATAAAACGTCCTTTGGTTGTGTCTCTCAGTTATCGGTAACTGGGAGACCCTGGACTTTAAATCCGCGGCTTCTTCAGTTGAGCTAGTTTTGTGGGTTTTGCTTGGTCCAACTATTTGAGAAACTGTGTCGCCACTTGTTCTAAATCAGTCCCTCCTTCAAAAAACTCAACCCCGAGTACAACTCTAGATAAAACGGTTCCTCCTCATCTATGAAGCACAGATACTCAAATTTAGGTTTCGTATCTCGTACCGTACGCGTATCGGATACGGATACGCTCGGATACGCTCCGGATACGTATCGGATACGATTTTTTAGAGTATCCTATTTTTTTCTTTTTTTTAAATTCTCCGATACGTTTTGGATACACTCGGATACGTTTTGGATACGTTTTGGATATGCTCGGATACATTTTGGATACGTTTTTGGATATTTTTTTTAGAGTATCCTGTTTTTTTTTCATTTTTTAAAGAAATCAAAGAAAAATCAGAGGGATATTGGGCTGCAAAAACAAGCAAATTTATGTTTTTTTAAAGTTAGTATCCTTATCAGAATCGTATCCTTAGCTGATTGGGTACAGTTGTGAATCTGTCCGGGAAGGATCTCATTGATTTTTGTTTTGTTTATCGAAAAAACAATTAGACTGTTTTGTATAAAATGGACTCTGTAGTGGTTCTTGAGAAAAAATTTGTTTCTTTCGTGTAGAATTTGTGGGACATGTCACTTGTAGGAAAACAAGGTTTTCAGTTCGCACACAATGGATAGTGGTGTACAAGTCACTTATCTGAAGTATGCATCCATGTGTGAACTGTGCAAATGAGTGTTAATAAAAATAATTTCTGGCAATCTATTTTTTGCTGGCTTCCCACTTGTATTCAGATGTATAAAATGAAAAAAATTGTCCTAAAAACTTATAATGACTCATAGGATGATGGAGAATGTCAATGTTTTGATTTTTGATGACGATGATGTTAAAGAAAACTTTTTCTTGCTTGACATATGATTATGACGTATCACCAACGTATCGTATCCTACTTTAAAAAAAAGACTTATTCCCGTATCCGTATCGTATCCGTATCTCGTATCCGAATCCATGCTTCATAGCTCCTCGTGATAGTCAAACATATCTGTCACATTAAAAACCTTCGAAATCTTTGTGGAATCGAGTAGATCAATGACGTAAGCATTATCCCCGATTTTCTTTAGAATTTTATAAGACTCATACTTCCTTGGTTGAAGCTTACGATATGTACCAACAGGAAAATGTTTCTTTCTCAAGAATATCATAACCAACTCACCTTCATCAAAGATTTTCACATGTCGGCGCTTTTCACTTGCAACTTTGTTCTTGGCATTGGTTTCAGCCAATCTTTGTCTCACTTGTTCTTGCACTTTCAGCGCTTGCTTTGCCATTGATTCTGTCGCCATACTAACTTCAGAGCCTCTCGTGAAAGAATTTAAATCTAGGACATGCTTGGGAGGTGTCACATATACTAAGGAAAAATGTGACTTTCCCGTGGCACTATGAACGACGCTATTAAAAGCTAACTCGGCTTGCGAGAATGCATAGTCTCACTGTTTCGGCTTATCTCCACAAATACTCTGAATCAAATTGCCCAAACTTTGGCTTGTCACCTCTGTCTGTCCATCAGTCTATAGATGAGTCGTAGAACTCCGTTGAAGGGAAGTACCAAACATCTTTCATAAAGTAACCCAAAAATGACTAAGATTCTTCACATCACGATCAGAAGTAATAGTTTTTGGAACTACGGGTAGTCGAACAACCACAAGGAAGAATAATCGTGCAATATGTGAGGCATCCGAAGTCTTTCGACAAGCAATAAAGTGAACCATTTTGGAAAATCGATCCACCACAACAAAAACTGAATCGATCCCTCGTTGGCAAGGTTCTAAAAATCGCTAGGCGCTAGTCGGGCGGCCGAGTGAGGACTAGCGACTAGGCCGATTAATCGGGGACTAGAGATTAATCGGATTTTGTATTTTATTTTATTTTTTCCACCCATTTCCCATAGTGGTAAACTTAAAGTAAAAAATAACATAAGCACATGAATTCATAGATTATGAATATCCAATCACCTAAAGCATCAACTAAAATATTTTCATTTTCACGGCGATAAGGATGGCGGCGACGACGGAGAGATGATGTGACGGCAAGAGACCTGATCGGGGTAGCTCAAGAGTTTTTGTTTGATCGAATAAGGGTAAGGGATTAGGGTTTATGGTTACCGTGTATATGATATAATTATATATATATATATTATATACACATACTGAAAATTACAAAAAAATTAACTTTAAACCCGCCTAATCCCGCCTAAACCCGACTAATCCCGCCTAATCCGACTAATCCCGATTAATCACGATTAGTCAGCCGATTAACTCTGGCGAGCGCCCAAAACGGCGGGTGGGCGCCCAGGCCCCAAAAGATGGGCGGTGGGAGGGCGACTACCGATTAGTCTGGGATTAGTCGGCCGATTTTTAGAACACTGCTCGTTGGGTACGTGGCAATCCCAATACGAAATATGTCACGCCCCGGATTTTCAAGTCAATTTTTTAAATATAGTTTGTAGTTGGAAAATAACTACTAACCCATCATAATAAACTTATAACCACCCCACATGAAACATCCGGGCATGATAGTCTAACAACAAACATCAATGGAGGAGGGTGAGAACGACAAATGAACTTGCTCACAAACGTAAGAAAAATAAGCTTTTAATGAAAAGAATACCATAGTAAGCTATACCATAAAAAGGGACTCCAAGTCTTCAAAATGCAAGGAGGGTAAATGGACTCCACATGCATGCCACCCTCAAGGAGTGGACTCGTACCTGCAAAATATGAAGAGCGTTACGCCCAGTAGGAAAATCTATATTCTACAATGAATTTGACTGTCGTGTACTCGTGTGCGAATGTCTAGCATGCAACGAATGATGCAACTGAAGGTAAACATGCTTGACCATGATGCTTACCCCATCTCCAAATTCCACGTCTACATTTTAAGGGTCGTCTCATTTTCTTTTTCTTTTCCATGATATGCCATGCACATGCTTTCCAATTCAACATTTTCTAATGATTCCATTTGTTTTCCATTCCATTTAATTATCTCATACTATGGATGAGTCCGGTAATCCCATCATAAGTTCATTTCAGAAAACATTCTAAATATTTCATTCCTTACCATGTTTTAAGAGTAAGAACGTCAAGTGGGCATGTTCCAGTCTAGTGGCCCGTCGACACACTAACTATCTATTACGTCGTTCCCCAACTCGTTGGAAGGGCCAAGTAACCCCCATTGTGCACAATGTCATGGATGGAGCGACCATCCATGGAATCTCACCATAAGTTCATTCCCAAAGTAAAAGAACCCATGATCGTTCATAGATAAGACCTTTACTAGTATTTATTCCTAGCCGATGCTAGTCCACTTGATTAGAATTCCTAGCCAAAGCTAGTTAAGTTCCTAGCCAAAGCTAGTCAATGTGTTTAGAATTCCTAGCCAAAGCAGGTCAAGCTCCTAGCCAAAGCTAGTCCACTTCTTTCAATCTTCCTAGCCAATGCTAGTCCATTTAGCCAATGCTAGTCCAATGTCAAGACACTCCTAGCCGAAGCTAGTACTAATGCCAAAATGTTCCTAATCAATTCTAGTGCTAATGACAAGATGTTCCTAACCAAAGCTAGTCATGAGAACCATGCATTCCAAGCTTCAACTTGTACAAATTTCCAAATATTTAACTCATGCAAGACTCTACATGAGTCTTGGTTCACCACATTACAAGAGATGCAATCCCAAGGTAGGGCAAATCTCTCCTAACCTTGGTCCACTATTACTTTCCCAAATGACTGATAGGATGTCAATGCTTCACAAGGACACTTAAATGTCCAATTTCATATTAGACTACTCAATTTTCCCACATGAACACCAATTGAATAAAAGCCCCAACTATGGTCACCAATTTCAACCTTAGGGTTCACAAGAAAAGAGGGCTTTTCAAAAGACAACAAAGAACACGAAATTGAGGTTGGAAATACCTCTAGACCCTTGAGTAAGACGAACCCATCAACAATTTCATACTTAGATGATACACCCTCGGTCAATCACTCCAAATTTCCCAAAATTAACCTTTATCATGATATAGAGGCAAACAAGAGAGAGAAAGGAAGGAAGAAACACAATCAAAGTCATTGTAGAGAGAGAAAATCCTACCTCCAAAGACGAATTTCTTGAAACCCTAGGTGAGGGTTCTTCAAATCCATCCTCAGAATGGGGGTGAAGATGTAGATGACACTTCAATCTACAAGGTTGAATAAGAGCCCGAACTTTTATGAGCAAGAGGGAGAGAGATAGAGAGGAGAGAAGTTGAAGAGAAGAAAGAGAGAACTCAACTGCACTGATCGGAGGTAGAGAGACAAATGTATGAGACGAAAATGTCTTTGAAAAGCCCTAAAAGGATATCTATACCCAATAGTGAAATGCCAAAAATACCCTTCAGGAATAACTCCTGAATTTCTGGAAAACCAAAGACTAATTATCAGAAAACCAAGCATCAAGCCTTCAAACCACCCCTAGCCAACACCTGAATTTCCGGAAATGGGGCGGTCCATTTCCGGAAATCACTCCAAAGTCTCTTTAAAATTCTAGGACATGATAAAATCCATAGATAGATCTTCTCAAATATTATTAGGATTAGACAATGGAGTATACAAACCTGTATTTTGTGCTTGTCTCTTAGAAATTTGGCAAGTAAAGCATCGTTGAACGAAGTTTCCAACATCCCTCTTTTACTGCGGCCAATAGTATCGCTCCTTCAAGCTTGCAACAGTTGTCTCGGCCCAGATGTCCACTCAATCCTCTACCATGTAGGTCTCTAATTAAATTTTCTCTCAATGACGTCTTAGGAATGCAAAGATGATTGTCTTTAAAAAGTAAACCATCAGAAATATGGAAATCGGTAACATGCTGGTTTTGGGTACAAACTTTCCAAGTCTCTTGGAAATCCTCATCCTCAGAATATAACTCCTTCAAGAATTCAAATTCCACGATCTCGTGAGCTAACGTCACGAACAAACTGGCACGACGACTCAATGTATCTGCCACACGATTGGTTGCCCCATATTTGTGCTAAGTAATAAATAGAAACTTTTGGAGGAAAGTAGTCCATCGAACATGCATGCTATCCAACTTCTTATGACTGTTGATAAACTTCAAGGCTTGGTGATCTATGTAGAACACAAACTCCCTCTGAATAAGATAGTGCTCCCAGTGTTTGAGGGCATGAACAACGACATAAAACTCTTGGTCGTAGGTACTCCACTTCCATCGTACTTTACTTAATTTCAAACTAAAGAAGGCCACATGTTTCTTTTCTTGAGATAAAACAATTCCAATACCAGCACCACTGGCGTCATATTCAACTTCAAAAATCTTCTCAAAACTGAGTAAAGATAGGATTGGTGTGATGCATAACTTTTCATTGATCAAGGCAAAACTTATTTCTGTTGCTTCTCCCCACAAGAATTTCCCTTTCTTGAGGCACTCCGTGATTGGGGCGATGATGGTACTGAAGTTGCAAATACATCGTCGATAGAAAGTTGCTAGGCCATGAAGACTTCATACCTCGATGATGGTTTTAGGAGGAGGCCAATCACGGATGGCTTGAATCTTCTCATCATCAACATGTATGTCATCAGAACTCACCACATAACCAAGAAACAAGAGGCTACATGTCAAGAATCTACACTTCTTGAGTTAAATATAGAGCTTGTTCTCTTGTAGGACTACCAAAATTTGGCGGACATGCACCATATACTTTTCCTTGGTCTTGCTATAAATTAGGATATCATCAAAATATACAACAGTGAATTTTCCAGAAAAGGCCGTAATACCCGATTCATCACTCGCATGAAAGTACTAAGAGTATTAGAAAGGCCGAATGGCATAACGAGCCATTCATAAAGACCATCTTTGGTCTTGAAAGCTGTTTTTCATTCATCTCCCGGACGAATGTGAATCTGATGATACCCGCTCCGTAAGTCAATCTTCGAGAACTATTGTGATCCATCCAACATATCAAGCAAAACATCCAATTGTAGGGAATCGATACTTGATAGTGATTTTGTTGATGGCGTGACTATCCACACACATGCACCAACTTCCATCCTTCTTAGGAGTCAATAAGACCGGAACACCACAAGGACTGAGACTCTCTCGAATATGGTCTTTCTATAGTAACTCTTCAACCTTCTCCCGTAAGATCTCTGTTTCCTTAGGACTCACGAGATAATGAGGCAAGTTGGGTAAACTTGCTCCTAACACCAAGTCAATTTGATGTTGTATGTCCCTCAATGGTGGGAGCTCATATGAGACGTCTTCTGAAATTAACTCTTCAAATTCTTCCAACAAGGGTTGCATCTCCCTAAGGACCAGAGCTTCTTTTGGCGTTCTTGATGTAGTCACCTCCTTGACTACCATAGCATATATTTGTACTGGCTCTTTGCAATCTGCTATTAACTTGTTATCTGAACTGGCAATAGCTAAGAAAGTCGCACCTTCAAATTTTGGAGGTTTAATGAGAAATTTATGATTGGAGGGAAGCATAACAATTCTGTGAGAATCCATCTAAATGAATATGAATTGTCACGTCCTTTATAAAGAATATCCACGTCAAATTGCCACGGTCTTCCCAATAATACATGACTAGCATCCATCTCTACTAGACCGCACGTTACGATAACAAAATAAAACTTTCCAATAGATAGAGGTAGTTTACAAATCTCTATTACCTTTACCATAGGACCTTTCTGAATCCACCCAATATTGTAAGGAGAAGAATGTGGCTCGGTTGGAAGTTTCAAGTGATCCACCAATCGCCTTGCCACGAAATTCTCGCAACTTCCACTGTCAACAATCAAATCATATACCTTCTTATTAACAGAACAACTCGAACATAAGATGTTGTGCCTTTGACTCGGATCCTTAGTTTTGGGTGGGAATAGGACTCGTTGAACCACAGAGTTGACCCTTTGCCCATTTCCCTTGGCGTACTCTACTTTGCCTTTTTCCTCCTCAACTCATTCAACTTCCTCCTCAATTTTGTCTTCTTCTTCCACCAAGTTTAGTCTCCGATCATGGCACTTGTTAGAATGGTGTTCCGGTTTGCGACATCGAAAGCACTTATCAAGAGTAGAACTGGAAGGCTCGGTGATATTCTTGCAGTAGACTAACTTTCTTTCACGAAGTTTTGCTTTCAAGGCCATGTTGTGGGCCTCGTCGATATCCCAAATAACCTGAAGCCCAATTTGATCCAGGATTTATTATCTCAACCCACCAATATATCGAGCGACCCGTTGCCACTCTATTTCTTACAGATTATTACGGTCTGAAAGTCGATTAAACTTAGCACTATAATAAAAAACGGATCGATTACCTTACCGACAACTTTGATAGGCGTAGAATAGATGTTGATTGTAATCGGGCGACAAGAATCTCCTTATCATAAGTTGCTTAGTTCATCACCAAGATCGCACAAAATCATTCCCTTGCCATCGTCGATTATTCTGAAATTGGTCCCACCAAACGGCGGCACCACTTTTCAGTTTGTAGGCGATCATCTTCACCATCTTGGATTCAGGCACCTCTATCATACTTAAGAATCGTTCAACCTCTGGAATCCAATCGAGAAATTCTTCTATGGATAGATTACCGCTAAAAGGGGGAAGATCATCCTTTAAGCGGTAGTCATCAAACTAGTATTGGGGTCGTTGGCGGCCTCCTCGTTCTGCTTCTACTTCAATTTCTGACTCCTCGCTCTCAGATTCGTTAGATTAAGGAAGTCTTTAGGGTTGTTGTTGATGTTGTTGCTGATGAATGAGCCGGCCTCGGGCAAGTCCTCCAGCGCTCTTTCCATCCTGGTTAAGAGGGCGACAATGGGCAAATCACCCGCATGGTTCTCTTGACCTCGGACCGGTCCTTTGTTGACGGTGAGGTTCAGCAATCGTATTGCCTCACGGAGTTCGGGAGGTTGCTACTGTTGATCCTCAAGCATCTTTCATATTCTGGCGATACCACGATCATCGCCAGTGACTCTGTTCTCAGCTGTGTTGTGTACCATCGAGCCAGATGAATCCTCGCTCTGATACCAATTAACGCAGCGGATTACACGAGAGAATAGTTAGCGTACTATTCCAAACGAATTAATTCCCGAACACTTGAGAAACAATCTTGCGCACAAGAATAGAGAGAGATTCTCACAGAAATTCAATAATATTCAATGTTCAATCTCGTGATTACAATCTTAATTATATAAGCATCATAGGAAAACTAGTTGAAATAGGAAACAACTAATTTAGGAATCCTAATTACATATAACAACTAATCTTCTAGGTCAACTTTAAATAAAACAATTATACCATAATAAAAGATATCCTAGGTATATTAGGAAACATAAGAATTATAAAAAAACTTAAAATATTATTTTCCTAAATTTTTCATCCGTTCTGCGTTGCCGGTTACCGGTAACTTGTGCTTGCACAGTTATCGATAATTAAGATTTCTTGGTTGCCCTGATGTTGGATTACCGATAACCAGGTAGAAATCTGAACCTTGGTTATCGATAACCAAGATCTCTGTTGGCGGGCTTGGGTTACCAATAACACATCATTTGGTTGTGTCTCCCAATTACCGGTAATTGGAAGACTCGGGACTTTAAATCTGCGGCTTCTTCTGTCGAGCTAGTTTTGCGGGTTTTGCTTGGTCCAACTGTTTAAGAAAACGTGTTGCCACTTGTTCTACATCAATTTAGGATTGATCCAATCGGCAAGTCTTCTTCTGCATATTTGTTGTTTTGGGAGAGCTTGTTAACAAATTGTTTTTGTGTTTCAGCTTCCAGAGTCGCCTAATTTTAAGGTGAGAGTGACATTGGATGTGAAGAATGGTGGTGGACCTAAAAGCCAGTTTTACCTAATAGATATGGGGAGTTGCTGGAAGAACAATGGTGCAGCCTGTGATGGAGATGTCCTCACTGATGTAACCAGGTACAGTGAGATGATCATCAACCCTGATACTCGGGCTTGGTGCAGCCCTTCAGCTCTGGGAAACTGTCCGCCATTCCACATTACTCCAAACAACACAAAGATTTACAGGAACAACACCGCATACTTCCCTTACTCGGCTTATCATTACTACTGTGGTCCCGGGAATGCCCATTACTTGAAAAAACCTTACACCACTTGCGATCCATACAGTAATCCTCAGGCTCAGGAGCTGGTTCAGTTGCTACCTCATCCGATTTGGGCAGAGTATGGATATCCAACTCAACAAGGAGACGGCTGGGTTGGGGATGCTAGAACTTGGGAGCTCGATGTTGGTGGCCTTTCCAGTCGGCTCTACTTCTATCAGGTCAGTAATTTGGAATCCTTCATCACCACCTACAAGATTTCGTTACATGTGTACCAAACTAGCTTATTTAGTCTGGAGTTAATTTTGAAAGCACAATTCAATCAAACAGCTCAAAACAAATACATAACAATGTCAACAAGAGTTTCCCCAAATCTGACTTGAGTTTTGGTCTAACTGCAGGATCCAGGAACCACTCCTGCAAGAAGAATATGGACCTCTCTTGATGTGGGAACCGAAATATTTGTTAGCGACAAAGATGAAGTGGCAGAGTGGACTCTCAGTGATTTCGATGTTATTTTGACATCATAATTCAAAGGAAGTATTTATTAATTCTGTCTCATGTGGTGGATAGCTTGTGCAGGATAGTTTTCTTTGGTTTGTGCAATAGAAACACGACATGAGAGATGCTGCATGCAATTTACAAGAGTTTCTGCTGTGTACAAGTCCAACAAGCACCCAAGGGCAGGGCTGCTTAATTTGCTGTTTGTGGAGGCATAACCCACCATCTGATGTAGTATATAGTTCAGAAGACAAACACAAATAGCAGTGAGAAGATGTAAAATGTGTAGGAAAAAATATAGGCGATCGATATTCCAAAGAATAATTTCATTCATATAAAATTAAAAAATTACAATACAATTACAGAAAAGAAATGAATGAACAAAATAGAAAAATTAATGCAAATCGAATCGAGATGGATGCTCTATCCTTAAAACAAATTTGGTGCCTACCGGAGGGTGTAGAGGATCACCGGTGTCTATCTTCGAGAATAAGATGGGTTTTCAATCTACTGTCTTGGTACACTACTAAAACAGCCTTGGTGAACTGAAGTTTGCTTGACTCTCTCTCTCTCAAGAAGGAAAATAGGTAGTCAATGTGTTGGAACATGTGTTGCTGTGTATTCTATGTATTTTCTACAATAGGAACATTATGATATATATAATTAGAGGTGCAAGCAGTCTCTTTAATTTCATAAATGCATAATACAAAATAAATGTAACTGAAATGTATAATATAACCATAAACACAGAATATGTATAGACAAAGGTTGAAATACTAGTGTGAATGTACTGATTTGGTTGCCTAAGAGACCCTCCGACTGTCAATACATTTAATTATTCCAGAATTTCCAACAATTCCCACATGAATGGATTTGGTAGACAATATTGATGTTGTGTACAAATCACATTCTGAGAGAGCACCATAGATAATTCTTGCATAGAATAGATAGCTTTTGACTTTGAATTTTTTCTTGTGAAAGCCCATTGGATTTACTAGCTGGTCAGTGAATATGATGTCTTGAACTGTTTTACCGTTTGTGTAAACCGAGTCAATGAACTTCACACAGTAACTTCTCCTAATATAGTTCAGTTCTCACTATTGAGTTCATTTTGGCCATAAAACCCTCGCCTGGTTCTGCAACTATTTTCTCGAGAATTTCACATTTTATAAATTTTCACAGAAGCGGCTCTATTTCATACTTACATAAGTGACCTCTTATCAATGAGTATTACAAAATACTCTGCTTGGCTCGCCAACACATAATAGTCATTAAAAGCATAAGCTTAACCTTACACGTATCACTGTCAAACCATAGGAATGGGTTGATGAGATATTTTACTCAGTGATTAAACTCTATCTACACTCAATTAGGTTGTCCCATTGAACCTAGATCTTGTGATCTACAATCAACTAGGTTGGATTTCCATCACAGTAGCTTTTAACGTCATAGGCTTTAGCCTCATTTCTATCAATGATTTATCAACTAGCTCCCTGTTTAACCCTTTTGTTAGCAGATCCGCAATATTGTCTTTTAATTTCACATAATCAATCGTAACAATCCCACTTGAGAACAGTTGTCTAATGGTATTATGTCTTCGACGTATATGTCTTTACTTACAATTGTACATACTACTTTGTGCTCGTCCACAAACGTGTATCAACGACGACAATTGGTGAATGCGTATAAAAATGTATAATAAAGATAAGTAAAAATATCTAAGGATCACTGTATCCAACACATGCCTTTTTACTCTTAAAATCTCATCTTTTAATAAAGAAAACCTTTTCAACATTTAGAAATCTCAACATTTTAAAGTATTTCCCACTTTCCTTCCAAAATATTCCTTTCCCAAAACTCTTTACTTTAAACGCACACTAAAATTTCATATTTCCCATATTGAATTACCAATTCCCATTATCATATTAATTAAGAAACTCTTTCGAGTGATCCATCTCGATCAATACATCTCATCACATCACAAAACCCACAACTCATCTCAATAACTATAATAGCCAAGGGTCATTCAATTATGTTGACTAACGTTATGACAGATCTGTAACCTCATATATCACTCCCGATAGGGACATGAGATATGATCCAACGGCCGCTCGTAATATTATCTCAGCAGTAGGGAACAACAATTGCTCCTACATTTGTCTTGAAGCTAGGCATAATATCCCTACATTAGCCTTGGGGCTAGGCATAATATCCCTACATTAGCCTTGGGGCTAGGCATAATATCCCTACATTAGCCTTAGGGCTAGGCAACACCCCTACATTAGCCTTGGGGCTAGGCAACACCCCTACATTAGCCTTGGAGCTAGACTACAAGGCTATAACAGCATGACATGAATCTTTACAACATTCCTTCTTCTTTTCTTTCAAAATCTCTTTGCCAAATTCACTTTATCATTTAAAAGTTCTTTTATAAATCTCTTTATCATTCTTTATCCACAATCACATCTTTACCCCAAACCTTCCTTTTTTCCTTTTAAAACCACACATTTTATCATTCTATTTCAAATCATTTCTCTTTTCAAAACATTTCCATCTTTTAAAACATCACCTTACCAAAACATTTTATATCTCAACAAAATCATGTGTTCTTTTATCAATACGCCTTATATTTCAAAACAACCCTTTTAAACCCTTTTCTTTTAGAACACTTGCGATCTATAGATTTAAAACCATCTTTTCA
>NMUG010005733.1:0-12969 GCA_002855965.1 Monotropa hypopitys | reverse complement strand
TTTTGGGGATGTTACATTTAGTGTTGGCTATTTTCCGGGACGAATATTCAAATTTGTTGGACTCGCAATTTATTTGGAATAATTCATTTTTAATTATTTAATTCAATAAATCAATTTTATAAAACAACTTCATGATTAAAATATTTAAATTTGTTTGACTTATAATTTAATGTTTGAAATTTTAATTTGATAATTTCATGATTAAAATAATCTAGTTTGTTATTTTGGAATTTATTTGATAATCAACTTATTTTATCATTTCATTAAAATGTTTGTTTTCAAAAATTATAGGCCAAACATTCTTTACAAATCCAAAATCAATTTAACAAACTAATTTAATAAAAATTTGATTTATATTTGTGTTTAATATTTTTTTATCAAAAATGATAATACATGGTTTGATTTTTGCAGGCCCTAATCAAATCCAAGTCTCAAGCACAAATAACCCAAAATTTAATTCCAGAATTCCAACAATCCGGATCCAAGGCCAGCCCAGTGAATTGCTCAAGCAAACCCAGTTTCGCTCAAGTGAATCCAAACTCGCTCAAGCGGATCACACCTCGCAATTTCGAAATTATATACAGAGGATCAATCCGTAGCAGTGCTATCCAAATCGATTTCAAATCTGCACAGAAGAGCTAAAAATGTTTCAAATGGTTTAAACTTCAGAGAAATCAAAATTGCAAGGTTCCGAATTTCTTCCCTAAATTGATTCAAATCTTAGAGTTCGAGAATCGGATTTTCGTTCCAAATTCGCAGCAGGCTGATAGTTTCCAACCCGAATCGATACAAATCAAAGCCAATTTCATACCTGGGTTTCCAAAAAATTTAGATTCGCGATGAATCGCGGCAATTATCTTGCTTGGTTTCCACCTCGCAATTTGCGGAAGAGAGATGATAAAGATACGGTAGATTTGCTGTATTTTTTAGTTGCTGCGATTTTGATGGGGTTTTGTGGATCAAACGCAGTAGCGATTTTGGAAGGAGTATTGTTGGGTTTCCATTTGCAAAGTTTCTGAGTCAATTTCATTTCTCAATCGGTTTAGTGATACGGTGCAGCAACATATATATATATATATATATTGATACTAAGGAGGTCTGTGGTTGTAGAGATAGAGTGTGTGCAGAGTTTACAAATAATATCATATACCCGAGAAGATATATACAGGGTGCAGAGTTGAGGGAGAAAAAGTTATAAGAGTATAGAGAGAAGTAGTGTGTGACACAAAGAGGCATTTACTCGAAGAAATATTTCTCACAGAGAGGTAGTGAAGGATTCCAACACAGAACACCATCTTTCACAGAGGAAGATCATAGATCGATTTATTTTCACAGATTCATACTATCGTGAGATACATTATTTTTTTCTGTTCTGTTGGTTGATGTTAGAGATACACAATACTCATACACAAAACAGATGAGTGAGTGTTACAATATCAATGTATACACTCATTGGTTCTAAGTATTGTGATATTTGTATGTCTCTCCCAATGTTTTGAAACCCGGCCCGGTCGTCGAACCGGTCGAGACGCTGGGCGGATGGGTCACCGGTTGAACCGTCATCGAACCGTTATCGAACCGTGACGTCATAATTATTTTGTAAATAAATATTTAAATATAAAAAAATAAAATATGAGTGATAAAATTACAAGAAAATTCTTTGAAATACTCTAGAATTACAAAAAATATATTATCTAATAAACCTATTTTATCCTTTTAATTAATTATTTTTTATTTGACTGTATAAGCAAAGCAACAAGACAACAAGCATTTGTTTTCTCTTGTTCGTAGGTGGTATTAGTTGGGGTGGATGGCTGATGCAATTGGTTTCCTGACATTTATGATTGGCTGTTGTATCACTTCTTTATTTAATTGAATTTAGTCTTTTCAAAAAAAAAACAAGACAACAAGCAGGTCTCCGTTTGCTTTTTATCCCACATCGCTTATTTGATGAAGAAGAAAAATTCTTCTCATTTATAAAAGCTCCAGTCCCTTTGCTTTCTACCCAGCAGTCCTCTACCCATTGGTTGTTGGGCCCTACACTGCAAAGTATTATTATATATTATTATAATAATATGTAAGTAAAATTTATGTTTTAATTTCAAAGGGAATTAAAATTGTCCGGTTCTTTAAACCCAGTAGCGGTTCGAATGGTTTACCGGTTGAACCGCTGGGTTGCACCAGTGTTCAATTTGTATACCGGTTCTTGGTTGAGAATGGTTTTGTGAGTTAAAGGAAATGTTTTGGGGTTCGGGTGCTGGTTCAACCGGTTGAACCGACCGGTCCGGTCTTGGTTTTAAAACATTGGTCTCGTTTATGATTTAGCCTATCACTTATATTCGGTGTTTTTGGAGTTCATAGAACGAGAATATGGGTTACCTCAGCGTACCCTTATTGTTTGGACATTAAACCTCAGTGTTTAATTGATTCTGAACAATTTGTGTTTCGCAGATTAAACTTTCTAGTTTAGATTCACGGACCGTTATTACACGATAGATTCTTTATTGTAAAAAGATTGATTATACTGTTTATACATTAAATAGTGTGTACATTGAATAAATTTTTGATTTTTTATTAAATAGTGTGTGGTAATTGCATATTTATTTTAATCTCTCTCGTTGCGCTTTAATAATTTTTAATATCTTTAGAAATTATTAAAAAGTCTATTCACCCCCCCTTTAGACTTATTTGCTAATCTAGGCGTCAGCCCAAGCGAGCGACGGAAATCAGTGGCGCGCGATGTTCAAGACTTTGACCACCGCTTGTGGTCGCATCAGCAGGTATACCGTGCACTCCTTTTAATTGTTGTTGGGTCTGAATCAATGGTTTGTCTGTGGGAGGTATAAGGATGGATAATCGGTGGTTTATGTCTGTGGGAGGTATAAGGATGAAATATTGTTCCTGCTTATGTTATTGTTGTTGGCGCCTTAGTGCGGTTCTCCCATTTTGAGCAGGTTCATGCCGAAATTTCTAACAAATCCAGTGTCGGCGATTGTTACAGAAATTTCAACCGAGGTAGAGTTTTCTATCCCTCTCGTTTATAATATCGGTATTCTTTCTTCTCCCTTGCGTTGTAATCTAATTAGTCGGTTTTCAAGTATTCACTAAATTAACGTTCAACTATTTTCGTTCGCGTCAAATGGTCGATTTTGAGTATCGTCTAGGGTCTTATATACTCCTTAGATTGTTGGTCGTTCGATTCCTAAATTGATTGTGAAAAACCCCAATTTTTACAAAAAGAGTGTCATCGTCGTTTTATTAAATTAAATTGGGGAGATTGACTTGTTTGGACACTCTTGGGTGGTTTGTGGGTTAAAACGTAGTCTTGACATGTTTTTGTAATGAATCGAACGAAAGAACGGTTTTGTGAACGATTGGAACGTTTTGTGATATAAAAGGAATGTTTTGGAAAAATGGAAAGAAATGTCACATTATGAGTTGACACGTCGTCTAGGAGGTGGTTTGCCCTAGGTTGTGCGGAAGGATTTGATAAGATAAAATGTGACACTATCTACTCTATACGAGGAAATTGAGTTGGCTATATTTATACGGGTAGTGTGGATACCTTGGGTGGCTAGTGCGAGCACTCACGACATTGCGCAATGGGGGTTTGACGGGGGCCTCCCGGTGTGCTGGGGAATCACTAGGAACTTTATGGTTAATGGTTGATTCCCATTATCTCGGAAGTAGCTGAAACTCATTATTGTTGGTGATATTGCCCTTATTGTATAAAAGGTGCGGAATGGAAATTAGAACACTTAGAATACGTTTTAATAACGGAAAATGAGTCTTTTACTTGTGTAGTTTCGACACTTGACATGATTCCCTCTTGGCCTTGTCTAGGCAATCGTTTGGTAGACGTTGGATACTTTTACTTCTCTTTCTCGAGTCTTGGTCAGACACTAGTTTTACTGCTTTTACCTTACGATGAGTCAACAGTAAAATATTTGAAAGAAAGTAAGTGTTTTATATAATGAGATCCAATGCATATGTCACATTACATTCCTTGCACTATCACTCACTTGCACCCCAATATTATAGACGGTAGGAGATGAATTATCTCTACCAGGCGGTCGTACCTGACCCTCTACTTTTGTAGGACCTTTTCTCCTTGACTTGGAGTGGCTGTGGGATCCTTTATCGGACTTGGAGCTAGACTGGACAGTAGATGATAGGTTGCCTTACTTTTCAGTTTCAGTACTTTCTTTTCTTTACTATTGGCCACGTTGTACAAGATTAATCTATAAAATCCTATTTTGGCCTTTTCTTTTAGTTGGGGTATTATTGTACAGGGTTGTGCTATAAAACCCTATTCGCCTCTTTTTATTTGTATCAGAGTAGCGCAGACGTTCATGTAATAATAATGTGTTGAGTAGTGTGTGTGTGTGGTAGATAGCACTTTACCCCCTTTTGTTTGGATACTCTTACCTACTTAACACTTCTCAAAAAAAATATATCTCAAATTTTTGGAGTGTTACAGTTGGTATCAGAGCGCTCATTCCGACTTACCTAGGTCTATGGGTGAGACTTTTAGTCTCAATGAGCGCACCATTTCTTTTGTGTAGCTCTGAGGGATTGTATTTAGGGTGCATGGCATGTGTATCTAGGCATTGAATGTGTGTGCATTACATGGATCTCATAAAACAACAAGTTTTTATAAATCGAAATTAATAAAATGGTTTGGAAATTTGTGGTGTCTACTCCTTCGAGTTGGTCTTGTTGTTGTTCTTTTAGGATCTTGAGTAAAATCTTGTCTGTGTTGAGGTGACTTTTGAGCCTGTTTTGGTAATTAGTAGAGGATCTTGTCGATATTGGACATGTGTGTTCCTGTTATATTCTCTTGTCGATAGTGTTGTCACCTATTCTATCGCGGTGAACTATCTCTAGTTCTTGGTTCTTCGAGTGTGAATGAGTTTCTTCGATAACTCTGGTAGTAATTTGGCATCTTGTTCCTCAGTTTCGGTCGTTGGTGACTGTAGTTGTGGCTTGTCGAGCCTATCCCTCAGTAGGAAGTAGATTCTTGTTGTCGTCATCGTGGCTTTTGAGCCTATTTCTGGTAGCAGATGACGAACCTTGCCATCCTAGTGAGGATGATGATCTTGCGTACGGTTGATTGATCATTCCTTGAATTTCCCCTTTCGCTCTTAGACGAGGTTGTTGTTAGTTTTTCCTTCTAAGAGTGGTGCCCCTCCTCTTGATGCCGGTTTGATAGTCATTCATGTGGCTGGAAATTTGTAGTGCTCTTGCGATCGAGCCTTGACTTCTATTTCGTTTCTCGACGTTGATATCTGGAACTTGTCGTTTGCACCATTGATGTTGACTATTCACCCGGTGGTTGAGTGTTGACTCTTATTCTCGTTGCGTGGTAGACTTCTCGCTTATTAGCCTTGTGGTAGATAGTGGTTCTCTTTTGGGATTAATTGGGTCTCCTTAGTGCATATAGTTCCTAGTGTGAGCAGTAGAACCTTAGAATGATCTCGTTTGTGGGATGGTGATTGGTGATCGCTTCTTGAAGTGTTAGCACTTGGGTATAGTGTAGTTGTGACCTCTTTGGAAAGTGAGAATACCTCGGTGTGGTAAAATCTTTTCATTTCAGAATTGCATGTGACTCACTTGGGACGTGAAGTATTTTTGGGTTAGTAGGTTATCCTTGCGGACTAGTACCAATTGGTTAGTGATGATAGTACTTTGTACTTATTTGATGCGAGAGTTGATCTTGGCTTATGGTTTGAGGTTTTTTTGAGGATTTGTGTTAAACTTATTGCCTTGTGGTTGCAGTACTTCTTGGTTGATTGAGAAGGATGAAAGAGTTTACATGTGGCATCCTATTCTTGTGGTAGCTCTAAGTTGTGACTTGAAGTCTTACGAGATAGACTGAGTTGTGTAGGTCTACTATTGGTTAGGTGGTTACTTGATCATTTGGATATTTGGTTAGCCGATTGTGTCAGTGATTGGATTGTTTGGTTAATCGGATTGTGGAACAACTTGAGAAATAGCCTTGTGTTGAAATTGTCTCAGTTGGTTGTTTGGGCTTGTGGTGTCAATTGAGTGTTAGGCCTCCTTTTGAGGTGCCTTGGTGTTTGTCGATGAGTTGTCGTTGTTGTAGTTGTGTTTTGAGCTCGGAAAGTGGTTTGAGGATTTTAGTTCTCTTTTGATGTTTTGGAGTGATAACGCGTGTATTACTACCTTGTAGTTTTCTTGAAAGTGGCATTTGGGTTTCTTACTTAGTTAGATGATAATCTGGAGAGTAAATGATTTTGGACTAAGAGATAGAAATGTAGTGACCTTGTTTGGTGACTTAGAGTTTAGAATGCAGTGTTGGTTGAAGTCATTATTTTGGTAGAGATAATTGGTTTTGGTTGATGACCTGAGGTGTCATGTGTCTTGCGTGATATTTGGAGACTAGAATAGAGTTTGCTTTCTCATTTGGGCATAAGGTTGTAGGAGGTGAATTATGCTTGGGTATTCCTTTTGACTTCGTCTTGGCGGTGATGTGTTGTCCGTCTCGCGCGTAGTGATTTATCTACTTCGTAGAACTTGTTGTCGGGAAACGTATCTTTGCTTCGTGCACTCTTGTCTCATGGGTTGCCTTCTTATGTTTGTTCTTGTTCGCCGTGCCTTCGTGCGAATCTAGAGTATTGTCGTATCCATTGGCGCCATGTCCTTTTGCATTTGGACACTTTTGTTCTGCGATGTTGTCTCTCCTTGGAGATCATTTGAGAGTGCGTTATGGGATTGGTTTGTGGTTGGTGTGATCAGTGAGATGAGTTTACTTTTGGGTTGTGCAGCTGTGTTATGAGTGTTGGGTTAGGATGTATGTGTCTTTTTGAAGTCGACTGCACCGACTTGGATTGTGGTGATGTTTGGCGTGACCGGTGTGCGTAGTCCGTGTCATGTGGTATAGGAATGAACATGAAGGATTGTTTTGAGAAGGTGACTGACCAACACATCTCAAATCAAACTTCATAGTCATTCTGGTACCGCGTTAGGTATGTGCGGGTTGGTTTGCGAGATTTTGATTGTTCGGTTCTTCTTTTGGTGGTGATGTGTTTGTTTGGTGTGATTCGGGTGGCACAGTTGTTGTGTGACCATCTCTTGCGGGTTGTCTTGCTTTCAAATCTTGTGTCGTATCGGTTGAATTGTTCCTACCTTATTCGGAAATCTTTTCGGGGTTGTTTTGCGCGTTCGTGGTGTTAAAGTCGTTGTGGACTTCTTTGCGATAGTCGAAAATCATTCTTTTAATTTTCTAAAATTTCTAGAAAAATATTTGGAAAATTCGGAGTGCCCGTATCATGTCCGTACCGTATCCGCGTATCGGTATCGTACCGGCGTATCCTTGGTGTATCGGAGTACCCTAGGCATGTCCTTAGTGTATCGGCGTATCCTTACCGCACTGATGTGTATTCGGCGTATCCTTACCGTGACGGCGTGTCCTAGGCGTATCCTTGGTGTGTCAGCGTGTCCTCGGAGTGTTTTTGTCGTATCGGCGTGTCCTTAGTGTGTCCGTGGTGTGTCGACGTATCCGCACCGTACCCTTCGCTTATCGGCATATCCGTACCGTGTCCCTCGTATCCGTGGCATTTCGGTACTTGGAATTCTTCCCGGCATGTCCACATTGTATCGTGGCATGTTCTAGAATTTTCTGGAAATTTTCTGAAATTTTTTTGGGATGATATTCTTGCGGTTTGACCTCCGTATCGTGTTCTTGTTCAAAAATGCGCATTTCTTGCTCGTTTGATCGGTTTGGGAACCTATAGTTGCGCAAGAATCATTTCCTTGGAAACTTTTGACTCTCTCGAGGACGACGTTGTTTGTGTAATATCGGTTCTTCTTTGGCATAATGTTTTGCGATGTACTCCTTACCTTGCGATGTGTTGCACGTTTGAGTAAGTTTGCGGTTTGTTCAGTTTACGGTTGTTGTGGGGCGTGGTCTTGGATGAAATTGTTGTCAGTTGCGGATCTCTTTTGGCGTTGTTTGTTCGTGGGTGGAGTTGTTTCGGTTGGAAACTCCTTTGTTGTTGTTGTCGGTTCTCTTTACGAATTTATTCAAGCATTTGGTGCTTTTGGGCATTATCCTCCTCGTTGTGGCGTGTTTCGGTTCTTCTATCATAGAAATTATGAGGACAAAATTTTTGTAAGGAGGGTAGTTTGTCACACTCTGGAAAATTTAATTATTTTCCATCCATTTCAAAAAAAAAAAATCGATTGATTAAATCTATTTTTGGGATTTAATTCTTAATCGTTCAGTTCCCTGCGGCTCGTATTTTAATTTACCGATCCTGGCTAAGTGAGGTATGTCTTGGGTTGTGAGGTTTTGTGTTTTGAGTGCGGGCAAGTTGTTGTGGTGAAATTCGGGTTTCGTTTGGGTTCCCGGGAGTTGTTCGAAAATGTTGTGAATCATTTAAATTCATTTAAGTTAATTAAAGTAAATACTTTAATTATAAAATCAAAAAAATAAATAAAAAGAGAGGTAGATACATCGGGTCCCCTCCTCCCTTCTTCCCCCCGATTCCCCCCCAAAAATCTGAAACCCTATTCCCCAAAATCGCGTCGCCCCTCCTCCCCATCCCCTCCTCTCTCCCTCACGGTCCCGCCTACAACCTCTCCCTCCCTCTTCTCTCCACCCGCCGGCAACCCTCCCCTCTCCTCACTCTTTCTGCGCGGCTCTACCCTCCATCTCCATCCCGAGCTCTTCCTTCTCCTTCCTCCATTTCTGCGCCAATAACGTCTCCTCCCTCTTCCTCTCGCGGTTCCCTCCCTCTCTCGGTCTCTTTCCCCCTCTCGGCTGCCCCTCTCTCTTCCCCCTCCCTACGCGCCTCCCTCCCTCTTTCCTCTCTCTATGCGCACCACCTCTACGGTGGCGCAGCAGTAGGTGGGACGCGGTAGTGATGGCGCGGTATGTGGTGGTGGTAGTGCTACGTGTGTGGTAGCAGAGTGGCGGTGTCGGGTGGCAGATTGATGGTTGTGCGAAGTGGGTTTGATGGTAGCTATGGGTGTTATGGCGCAGCGGAGAAGTGTTCGATGTCAGCGATTGATGGGCATAGAGATGCGGTGAAGTGCAGCGAAGAGGGATGGGAGATCGGTGTTCGCGCGACGACGGTGGTCTGGGCTTGAGTTGGAGGTGCGACGAGGTACAGTGAAGATTGGACGAGCGGTGTTGCGCGACAGTTGAAGCGTCGCATCAGCGGGTAAGCCTCTATTCCATTCTTTTTAGTGATTTAAATCGTTCGTCGTCAATTATTAATTATTTGTCGGATTCTAGGCATCAACCCAAGCGAGCGACGGAAATCAGTGGCGCGCGATGTTCAAGACTTCGACCACCGCTTGTGGTCGCATCGGCAGGTATACCGCGCACTCCTTTTAATTGTTGTTGGGTCTGAATTGGTGGTTTATGTCTGTGGGAGGTATAAGGATGGATCGGTGGTTTATGGCTGTGGGAGTATAAGGATGGAATATTGTTCCTGCTTATGTTATTGTTGTTGGCGCCCTAGTGCGGTTCTCCTATTTTAAGCAGGTTCATTCCGAAATTTCTAACAAATCTAGTGTCGGTGATTGTTATAGAAATTCCAATCGAGGTAGAGTTTTCTATCCATCTCATTTGTAATATCGGTATTCTTTCTTCTCCCTTGCGTTGTAATCTAATTAGTCGGTTTTCAAGTATTCACTAAATTAACATTCAACTATTGTCGTTCGCGTCAAATGGTCGATTTTGAGTATCGTCTAGGGTCTTACGTACTCCTTAGGTTGTTGGTCGTTCGATTTCTAAATTGATTGCGAAAAACCCCAATTTTTACATAAAGAGTGTCGTCGTCGTTTTATTAAATCAAATTGGGCAGATTGACTTGTTTGGACACTCTTGGGTGATTTATGGGTTAAAACGTAGTCTTGACACGTTTTTGTAATGAATCGAACGAAAGAATAGTTTTGTGAACGATTGGAACGTTTTGTGATATAAAAGGAATGTTTTGAAAAAATGGAAAGGAATGTCACATTGTGAATTGACACGTCGTCTAGGAGGTGGTTTGCCCTAGGCTGTACGGAAGGATTTGATAAGATAAAATGTGAGATTATCTACTCTATACGAGGAAATTGAGTTGGCTATATTTATTCGGGTAGTGTGGATACCTTGGGTGGCTAGTGCGAGCACTCACGACATTGCGTAATGGAGTTTGACTAGGCCCTTCCGGTATGCCGGGGAATCACTAGGAACTTTACGGTTAATGGTTGATCCCCATTATCTCGGAAGTAGCCGAAACTCATTATTGTTGGTGATATTGCCCTTATTGTATAAAAGGTGCGGAATGGAAATTGGAACACTTGGAATATGTTTTAATAATGGAAAATGAGTCTTTTACTTGTGTAGCTTCGACACTTGACATGATTCCCTCTTGGCCTTGTCTAGGAAATCTTTTGGTAGACGTTGGATACTTTTACTTCTCTTTCTCGAGTCTTGGTTAGACACTAGTTTTACTGCTTTTACCTTACGATGAGTCAACAGTAAAATATTTGAAAGAAAGTAACTGTTTTATATAATGAGATCCAATGCATATGTCACATTATATTCCTTGCACTATCACTCACTTGCACCCCAATATTATAGACGGTAGGAGATGAATTATCTCTACCAAGCGGTCGTGCCTGACCCTCTACTTTTGTAGAACCTTTCCTCCTTGACTTGGAGTGGCTGCGGGATCCTTTATCAGACTTGGAGCTAGACTGGACAGTAGATGATAGGTTGCCTTACTTTTCAGTTTCAGTGCTTTCTTTTCTTTACTATTGGCCGCGTTGTACAGGATTAATCTATAAAATTCTATTTTGACATTTTCTTTTAGTTGGGGCATTATTATACAAGGTTGTGTTATAAAACCCTATTCGCCTCTTTTTATTTGTATCAGAATAGCGCAGACGTTCATGTAATAATAATGTGTTGAGTAGTGTGTGTGGTAGATAACACTTTACCCCTTTTTGTTTGGATACTCTTACCTATTTAACACTTCTCAAAAAAAAATATTTCAAATTTTGGGAGTGTTACAACAGCTGTTCTAATCGTTTACAAAATCTGCAGATTTCCAAATTCGATTTACACAGCAATGGATTTCAAAAACAACCTATGAGAATCGCATCAGATTGATTGCCCAAGGGATATGGTCTCCAGATTCGCGGGTTCTTTCCAAACCGAAATCAGAGACGACAATTCACAACAAATCAATAAAATTGAAATTATAGACAGAGGATCAATCCATAGCAGTGCTATCCAAATCGATTTCAAATCTGCACAGAAGAGCTAAAAACGTTTCAAATGGTTTAAACTTCAGAGAAATCAAAATCGCAAGGTTCAGAATTTCTTCCCTAAATTGATTCAAATCTCAGAGTTCAAGAATCGGATTTTCTTTCCAAATTCGCAACAGGCTGATTGTTTCCAACCCAAATCGATACAAATCAAAGCCAATTTCATACCTAAGTTTCCAGAAAATTCAGATTCGCGATGGATCGCGGCAATTACCTTGCTTGGTTTCCATCTCGCAATTTGCGGAAGAGAGATGATAAAGATATGGCAGATTTGCTGTATTTTTTAGTTGCTGCGATTTGATGGGGTTTTGTGGATCAAACGCAGTAGCGATTTTGGAAGGAATATTGTTGGGTTTCCATTTGCAAAGTTTCTGAGTCAATTTCATTTCTCAAACGGTTTAGTGATACGGTGCAACAACAAATATATATATATATATATAGTGTGCGAGGGTAAAAAGTGTGCTTACCGGACCTTCGCCTGTAAACGAACTATTTCTGGTGGACTGAGTGTTCGTGCTATCCTGCTCTGGGTACCTAGTCCTGCGCTCAAAGAACACCGTCAGAAGACCTCCCGCCTCTAGCGGCCGAAAGGCTCTCCGATGGCTAAGTTAGAACTTGGTTGAGACGAGAACTATGAACTGTGAGCACAAGGGTTCTGAGAACAAAATGGCATGTACTTTTCTCAGGTGGATGAAGTGTGACTTATATACTGAGCCTTCCGGGTCCCCAGTTCCTCACTGGGAACGAGATACTAATCTTGGGCTGTGTGCTTGTCTTTTCTTGGACAGAGTATAAGTCTGCCACGCTGCCGACAGGACAGCACGCCTTTTGGAACTTCGGAGACTGGGAATGTCTTGGACAGAGGAACTCTGACACGCGTGCTACAGCGCCGCCTTCTGACGCGCTGACGCGTGTACTTCCTGTCTGCTTGTCCCCTGTCGCTGTATTACTGGGTGCCGCACAGCGGCGTTACAGAGACACGTGCCTGGCCGTACTAATTCAGGGTTTACACGCATCGTACTGAATAGACTGCTCCTGCACTGGGAGGGGTCTTGCCACGCAGGGGCAGACCTTACCCGCGCAGTGCAGGTTACTGGTGACTTGGTGGCTTGTACCCGCGCTGAAGTAGGCTGTGCGGCTGTAGTCGTTACGCGTGGCAGAGAGTGCGGGAATATCCCACCACAATTGCCCCTAGCTTTGGCTGATTCAGTCGCACAGCAGAAGTAGGCAGAGCTCTGAAACTTCATAACGTCGTCGTTCCACTTATCGGATAATATCAACCGTCAATATTTGAAGAGACGCCTCATTAAATATGCTTTTAATGACTGGGACCCACGCACATTGCTCGAGACTAACAGATGACCGTTGGAAATGATTGCCCCACGCGTGCCGCCGCTTCGGGAGACGAGCGGGCGCGCAATATAAAAGTGGGCCTTGGGAATTTTTGAAACCCTACTTGCCCTCACCGTCTTCTCTGCCTTCCGAACTTCCAAGAAACCCTTTACCAATTTTCTTCCCGTCTGCTTTCTTCTTCACGTAAGTCTCAATCTTTGCTAATGGGTTTCTTCAGGACCTTGGTCGATACCCCGGAAGGTCTGGACACCTTCAGGGCTGAGTACGAAGTGCCTGATGACGTATACCTGGAGCTTGTTCCTCCCGGTTACGACCGGACGAAAGCTG
>NMUG010005732.1:0-12969 GCA_002855965.1 Monotropa hypopitys | reverse complement strand
CAATCCTGAAGACGACCCCGAGGAGGACCAAAGCAAAAATGAAGAAGAAGTCAAGGAGGACATTGACATAAATCGAGAGGAATGGGTTTACCCGCCTTATGAGTGGCCTAGCGATAACGAATAGTACCATATTATCTTAGAATTTCTGCCATATTTTGTAGTGTGCCCTGGACACACTTAAAACTTCCATCTTATCTGCTTATGTTATATTTCAACCATTATGAATTAATCAGTCTTTTTCCTTAGTTTTTAACTATACATTCCTTCGCAAGCAGAATGGTGAACACCAAAGCAAATGGAAATGGTTAGGATCGTGATGAGATCGGTGAGCTGTGCCAAATGATGAGGATGATGGCTAGAACGGTCCAAACTCAACAGGAAGTCATCAATCAAATGCAAAATCAGGAACCAGTGGTCGAGCCACCACCGGATAACTTAGAAGAAGAAGTCATCCACCCTGCACAGTCAATTGCAGACATGATCGTGGTCAAGGAATTCTTAAAGCTGAAACCCCCAATGTTTAAAGGAGCAATGGACCCCATCCAATCCAATGAGTGGATCTCGGAGATGGAGAAGAACTTTGGACTCCTTCAATGTTCGGAGCGGCAGAAAATCGACATCGGATCGTATCTTCTAGTAGGAGAAGCCAATCGTTGGTAGAACCCGAAAAGCACATCGGAGCCTGTCATGAATTGTGGAAGATTCCTAGAGATTTTTTAGGAGAAGTTTGCGCCCCGTGCCATGTTAAATACTAAGCATATGGAGTTTGAGAATGTGAAGTAGAGAGGAGCCACCATCGTAGCCGAGTACGAAGCGGAGTTTACCAACCTCGCTGAATACGCCCCGTATCTGACTACCACCGATGAAATGAAAGCCCAGAGATTTGAAGATGGGCTGAGACCAGAGATTCGAAGAGTCGTTCGTCCCCTTCTTCTACCATCATACGCTGAAGTGCTGGACAGAGCAATACTTGTTGAACAAGACATAGACGAAAGCCGACGCTACCAAGAGAGGAAAAGGCAGAATCAGAATCAGAATCAAGGAAGAACCAACCCTCCCAAGAAGCCAAATTTCGGAAGGAACCAAGAATGAAGAAACAAATAAAGGAAGCCAATACTGCTTTGCCCATCCTGCGGAAAGCCACATTTTGGAGAATGCAGAGCAAATTCTTATTTTGGATGCGGTCAAAAAGGACATTTCAAAAGAGACTTCCCGAAGCTAACCGAAGCCAACATTGTGCCTGTTGGAGTCCCCAGAAATCGTGCCAATAGCCAAGGAGCCTGCAACAATAACCAGAGGCATGGAAGAGCTTTTGCGCTTGTTCCTGGAGATCCCCGTAATGAAGAAGGAGTTGTGGCAGGTAGAATTCTCATTTGCAATATTCCTACTTATGCCTTGTTTTTTTTTTGGGAAAGCCAAAGTTTTATTAATCCCAAAAGAAATACAAATGAGAAGAATAGAAGTGAAAGATATACAACAAGAGTCCAAGAAAAAAACTCAGAACCACCTATAACTGTGTTGGACCACCTAACCCTCAATTTATCCATCCCCCACCTATCCCCCAACTGTCTATCAATACTAAATTAATTCCCACTCCAACCTCTCCATCTGCATCTGTGAGACAAGAATACGCTCCATTTCACTCCCGCAACACCTTCAGCCGATCCTGCGAGATCAGATCCCGGCCAGCCTCCACTGCCTTAAGTCTGGAAAATGAACTCATGTGAGTACTTCCCCGTAACCTCCCACCTTTATCTGAGCAACCCTTCCTTAATCCTTTTGTTTTGTAGGTGCGAGACGATACAACTGAGCAACCACCATGACGCCCCGCAGGAGCACGGCATGGAACCAGATCTGCTTCACTTTAGCCCTACGCTGATCTTCCTTTGAACCCCCAGCAAACAACACGACTTAGCACAAACTCACACCAAGTCTAAGGTCCAATATGCAATCGTACCCATTTTCCCACGCATTACTAATTTCGCAAACAAACATGAACACTTCGGTACGAGAGCAATAGTTAGACGTCACAACAAGAAAAGGAGTCAAAACTTCTTACCACGATTTAACGATACCCAACAAGGAAACATCCCGCAACGAAACAAATTTTGAGACTTAGGCAAGGTGCCTCCAAGGATACACAACTCAACCACGGAGCAAGGAGCAACAATCACGACACAAACACAACAACAAGTCCCAAAACAATACTGCAACAACTAGATTAGGGACTTTTAACAAAAGAGTCAAGGCTATGGATAAACCCAAAAAAACCTCACGACAACTTCCTCCTACACATTTTTTTTGCAACACAAAAAAATATAAGGTTCCAACGAAGATTTTCAAGATATCAAGTGAGAAGTTTCAACCAATTCAATCCGATACGATTGTCCGACATAAGTCAAATGACATTCAATAGAAGGAACAAACCTCAACTAGAAAGCTATCCACCAATCAACACAATTATAAGATTTTGCAACTTCAATTGCAAACAAAGAGCTTGACAAAAGAACTCCAAAGATAGCACAAGGAAATTCCAAGATTTAAATAAGGCACACCCAAGATCAAAATTTGACGTGGTCTTCAATACAACACCAAGGAAAACGATACACAACTAAGATCACAAATCAAAGGTGAAATCTTAACAATACAACAAGAACATGGACTTTCACAAGTCCAACAAGGAAGTGAAATTCTACCAAAGAAACAACAAAAGATGCCGTCAACTTCTTCAACCCGGATTTCTCACTGCTTGGGGCAAACGCTTGCCATGTGACCAACTTCACCGTATACGAAACAAGACTTCGAAGGAGGAACCGAGACGGTACACTTCGAACGGAAATGACCCGGCTTACGACACTTATGTCACACAATGTGGGAGACCGAAGCAACTCCTGGCTTGCACGACGAGGAAGACGAACCACCACTTTTACGATTGCACGATGACTCCAATTGGTCATGACACCGCTTCTTAATAAAATTCCCGGATGAATCCGAACTCTTGCAAGCAACGCGAAAAGAAGACTCAACTCTAGAAGTCGTCTTCAATTGACTAAGGCATAACTCCACTGCCCTGGCACTCTCTAGCAAAAATGCATAACTCTGGATATGCTGACCCACAACAAATGGCTGAATCGAGGGATGCAAACCTCTCTCGAATCTTCGACACTTGTGATTTTCTGATCGGACCAACTCCACTGCGAAACGCGACAAGGAATGAAACTTAGAAGCATACTGGGTGACCGTCATGTCACCTTGCGTCAACCGCTCAAACTGTAGACCCATCACCTCACGACATGAAGCAGGAAAATACTGTGCATCGAACACATCCTCAAACTGAACCCAAGACATACCTTTCGAAGAAGAGGAACTCGGTGCTCCATCACTTTGTGTCACAGAATCCCACCACACACCAGCCTCGCCGACCAATTGAAAGGTCGCTAAAGACACTCGAACGGAATCTTCAACAATTTCTAACGCATCTAGAACTTTGCGAATCGCAACAAGCCAATGATTTGCCTTCAATGGATCTCCGGAACCATCGAACTGAGGGGGATTGAAGCGAAGAATATCTCTAACCATTTGTGAAGAACGATTTCTCTCGTTACCCAATAACAAACCCGACTCGCGACCACACGCGACAATAGCTGCTGCCAATCTCTCGGCCAACTGATCGAACTGAAACTGAACTCCATCTCCAAGAACAACTCCAGGAGTAGAAATACCACGACGATTCCGATTTACCGCACGCCTAGGAGCCATCGAAACACTGGCACAAAGTGTAACACCCCGTGTTTTTAAGTAAAACTTTTCCAATATATTTTTTTTTATAAATATAGTAAACACAAACATACGGGAGTTAATAGTAATCATACAGTAGCATTGCAGTTGAAGTTTTCATTACATTGATCTTGATACAAAGTACAAACTGAAAGAGTACAACAAAGAAGGTACAACCGAACTACTCTCTATAAACTGTAAAGAGAAGGCAAAACCACAACAGTACAACAACCTGAAAACTGAAAAGAGAGTACTACAGCACCAGAAGAGCCAAGACCGCAGCTCCAAAGGAACCAGCTGCTAGTACAAGCTCCAAGTCACCCTGTAAGAGAAACCCTACAATACAATCCTGGAAAAGAGAGAGAAAGGAGGGTCTGAGCACACAACAGCTCAGCGACGGTAACAGCTAAAGACTACAAAGCATGCGCGAGCGCATGCGAACCTAAGCAGAACGGACCAAAGGTACAGTAAGGTCAACAATAGGGTGCAACACACCCACACACACACACACAAGTGAAGGAAGACTAAGAGTAACTCCAAGGTCAACGACTAGAGGGTCACGCAAACCACGCTCGACACACGAGGGACCAAGTCGTACCACCTCACCAGCTCTTAGCCAAGACCACAACCAAGACCAAGTAACCACTTCCCAATCCCTTCCAAAGGAGTCCAACCACCACAAACAAACACTTATCCACATTATCCTCAAGAACCACTCTACCAAGCCCAACACCTGCAATCACTATCAAAGGATCCCAAACAAACACAATAGATCCTCGACAACTCTACCTATTCCATTCCCTTTGATAAGTACATAACTGTATTGGATTTTGGTGTTGTTTAAATATTGAAGGATATTTGGGTTGTAGGTAGCTTTTCATTTCCTTTAACATTCCTCACAACATCACCACCACCTGCCTAGGCCAGCAAGTGTTATCATCCCTTCTGCAAGCACAGAACAGGAGGTCGCAACCGTCCTACCCTCCACAATACAAGGTCGGGTCATGGGACACCACAGTCGTCTCCTCAACACGCATATTTCCCCCTTGGCGACACAAGGGAGTCACGACGGAGACTAACGCCCACTATGAAGGACTCCTGGGCGGAACAAGGAGCCATGCGGGGGTACTCGCCCTCGCAGAGTACAATCCCGGGAAGGGCATCGATCATCCTTAACCCAGGGGCAATACCGCGGGTAGGGCATGAACCATCCTACCCGGATGGATACCATTAACATATTCCGGTCATGAGGGCAAGAACCTCCTCACTCCGTAAGCTTTCAAAAACCATCTCATCGCAACACATGGGTTGGGGCAAGGTACCTCCCAAAACCCACGATGGTATCCCCCGTACGCCATCAATCACAACACAACAGTCTCTTCACATTTCTTTCATTGATGTTTTACTTGGTGGGATTAACTGAAAAGATTCAAGATTATCCAAAGGTGGTCATCGTAGGATCCATACCCGTATTTTCCATTCCTTACATTCATTGCATTCATTTCATTTTGGGTGACTTCCATTTAGTTACCAAGTTCACCCCATTCAAGACAAGCCCATGGCTAAAACCAATTCCCACCAATTTCCACGTTTCCTCTTCAAGGAGAGTTAACCACACACGCTACCATGTCACGTCCCGAAAACATTACTTTCAAGCCAAGGTAAACAAATTTGTTTCAAGAGTGGTCACCCGAATCGACATACCGAAACATTCCCACTCAACAACCCAATTCATTCGAATATCCTCAAATATCTCAAATCATATCATTACCAGCCCAAGAAATCCCATTTGATTCTTATACCCATTCCCGCGTTCCATAAAATGATTAGACACGATCGACGCACCCAAATTTCACCTCAAGGCCCACTCGGGCAATTCATCGAACACGTGGCGCCTAGACCGTTCTAAGGTTAATTCTCAACTCAAGTTATTCTCTCCACATCGATACCATTCCGAGACTAACGTAATTTCCCAGGCTAACCCAACGCCCACCAAATTTATGATAACAATACGACCACATACCCGACACCGACGAAGTTAACCACTAAGGTTACGACTACACAAAGTAAATCGACAATCGATAAAATAATGATACATGGAATGAAATTTACGCACACTCACGCACACGATGTAGGATTTAGAAGTTACCCACCGGAGTTTCGCCGGAAAAGTCCACCGGAGCAATCGCCGGAAAATGTCCACGCGATCCGAACCCGTCAACGCGAAGCCCTTGACGCCACCTACAAAGTTCCACCATTAGAAAATGGAGGATAGCAACCTTAGGAACAAGAGGAGGAAGAGACGTACGACTCCAAGATGATCTAAACCCATCAATGCGTAGCCTGCGATGCGCTCATCGATGTTTACCAAAGAATCGAGCTCCGATTCTCCATGGATCTTCCCAAAATCAAGAGAGAAGGGAGAGGGAGAGAGGAGAAGTAGAGAGAGGGAGAGGTTCTGCACAAATGGGGTTTGGAATACCCTAAAATCGTCCAAACACTATATATATAGGACCCCACATGAAAAGACCATTTTGCCCTTAATGACATTTCGCAGAACTACAGGTGCACCAGTGCAAGCCTGATCTGCACCGGTGCAAACCCCCATTGCACCGGTGCATCAACCGATGCAAACCTTTCTGCCTCAATCTGGACCCTTTGTGCACCGGTGCAAACCCCACCTGCACCGATGCAAACATTGAACAGAACCTATGGGATTTACTCTGCACCGGTGCACCCAATACCTGCACCGGTGCAACTGCTTCAAAAGAAAGCAGTGCACTCTGGACAACACCTGCACCGGTGCAACTCTAACCTGCACCGGTGCAACTGCACCAAAACTGAATAGAAACAGCAGAATGGTCCCCGAGACCATTCCGGACAGCCCGGACAAGCACCAAACTAAAAGGAGAGGTCCAACGAAAATCCCAAAATAATTTCTAAATAGATTTAAGTCGCGCTAAAATTTGCGGAGTGTTACACAAAGAACAATCAACGTCACTACACGTGAATATTCGCATTGAGATAGAAAGGAATGAATACAACACGTAACATGCGTAGATTTTCCCAAGAGGTAAAGGACCCAAAATGGTCACCAACATAAAAATCACACGAGAATTTGGAAGCACAAGGTCAAACCACAAGAGGGATAGTAAGAACAAACCTCATATTACCCGAAGATGCACGAACGGAAGCCTCAATGAATCACACAACCACACGACAAAACCAAATTTATACCTCAAAACGGGAAAAACCAACAAACCTCATCCTTCCGCAATCAAAATTTTCACTACACACCCACAAGGAGGGAGCTCCGAAACTCAACGGAACTTACGAAACCACAAGACAACCAAGAAATTGTACCCCAAGACGAGAAAGACAACGAGTCTCAAGACCTCAAGTCGCACCACAAATCACAATCTCCACTATACGTCCACAAGGAAGTCCTCAAATCAACTGAACAACGGAAGCAATACCACAAATCTCAAGGAAGCTAGGCACCCAATCACGCAACCACTAACACTTTCCTAACTCCACGGGGAGGAACAACACTCATCTCCCAACAATCCAAGACAACTCATCAATCCAAGAAGGAGTCGAAACAACACAAGCGACTCTAAGGAGGCCAACCCAAGGTAAACAGTGCTCTAAAGCACACGAGAATAATTGTATCAATCGTAATGAACCTAGGAACCCATGGAGACTAGGTGTCTCCCCACGGTCCAAAGGTATTCAAACCGAAAGCTCTGATACCAACTGTAACACCCCATGTTTTTAAGTAAAACGTTTGCAACATATTTTTTTTAAATGCAATAGACTCGAACATCGGGGAGTTAATAGTTACTATACAGCAGCATTGCAGTTGAAGTTCTCATTACATTAAACTTGATACAATATACAAAATTGAAGAGTACAAGAAGAAAGTACAACTGAACTACTCGCTACAAACTATAAAGAAAAGTAAAACTATAACAGGACAACAACCTGCTAACTGAAAAGGAGTACAACAGCACAAAGAGAACCGAGGCCGCAGCTCCAAAGGAACCAGCTGCTAGCACAAGCTCCAAGTCACCCCCTGCAAGAGAAACCCTACAGTACAAGCCTGGAAAAGAGAGAGAAAGGAGGGTCTGAGCAAAACACGGCTCAGTGAGGTAACAACTAACGACTACAAAGCATGCACGAGCGCATGTGACCCTATGTGCCACAAAGTAAAGGTAAGCAAAGTCAAGGAGAAGGCACAATACACGCACACACCCAAGTAACGTGAGACTAAGAGTATCTCCAAAGTCCGAAAAGCAACGTGTAATCTCAAACCACGAACGACGTCTCCAACGTAAACACTATCACTAGAGAACTCTATCAAGGCACACGCGAACTTTAATACACAATCTTTCATACTCTCAACCCAAAACCACGATCGAGGTATAATCAACACCTACAATCACCCGCAAGGAACCCAAGGTCAAGTCCTCTCATCATTCCCGTCATTCCCACGTTCATTGGTACGTTTTGGATTCACATGATTGTAGTTAATATTGAATATTGGATTTACGTATTTCATCATTTTCCCACCTTAGCTCAACCAAGGGGCATAACCACATTTCTCTCACAATTTATCATGTTATTCCAATATTCATTTCAGGTCGACTCCTAAACAAGCGAGTCACCAATCTCCCCTAGACAAGGGCGCGTAAAGTACCTCATAGTTACCGGCCTACTCCTAAACGAGCGAGTAGCAAAACTCCCCAAACCAGGGCGAGTAAAACACATGTGTTAAGATTTGTTCCAGGATCCGCATGCTAGCATATCCAGTATATTCCGAGACTTCCGGGAACTCGTATCTCCCACCTATGGCCAAAGGATCTTTTCCTAGATCATCACCCGTCAATGACATCTAGTTATTCCTCGACTTCAAGGGAACGCGTATCTCCCACTTAACACCACAAACAGACTTGGGCATGAACCATCCAAGTCAAATCCACATTACAATTCCTTAGTTCGTTGGTGTGTTTTGATGAATGATTGAAGATTGGCTAAGGGTGGTCCTCGTAGGATCCATTCCCCGTATTGGAAGTTCATTAGGTGCTTTATGTTGTAAGTCAAATTATTCACTTCCAAACTCTTCCTCAATCCCCTCAAGAATAGGATCCATCACAAACTTCCCAACTTCCCATAGTCACAACACTAAGGGAACGTACACCAACCACACCACGACGTCACAAACACCCAAGGAGCCACAACACTCACTTACCCCAAAGAATTTCCATGACCAACCCCAGCTAGTTAGAAGGTTCACCACCATCGACAACCAGGGGAAAATCCCAATTTAACCATAACTAGCATTATTACGATAACACAAGGACCCAAGTACGTCAAATCCATTACTGAACAATCACTACGACAATTCAACACGGTCAATGCATCCAAATTCCACCTCAAAACCCATTAGGGTGTTTCATCGAACATATGGCGCCTATGTCACACTAAGGGTAATCCTCAACACACAACTTATCCTTTCTACCTCAATACCATTCCAAACATCCATACAATTACCCTACACTAACCTGACACCAACCAATCGATTGATATCAACACGATTACACACACGACGTCAAGGAATCGAACCATCCACGATACGACCATGAATTTAATTAACGATCGACAAGCAATGAAACATGGAATGAAAAACACGCACACCCGAGCATACTAAGTAGGAGTTAGAAGTTACCCACTGGAGCGTCGCCGGAACACTCGCCGGAGAGGTCACCGGAGCAATCGCCGAAAAACACCCAACACGAACTGAACCCGTCAACGCGAAGCTCTCGTCGCAACCTACAAGGTTCCACCATTAGCTAACAATGAAGGAGAACAAACATAGAGTCTAGGGTTTGAGGGAGAGGGAGAGGACTTACCGAATCGGAACGATCCGAGACCATAGGCGCGAAGCCCTCGCCGAGATCTACAAAATTTGGGAAGGGTAAACTCCTTGAATCCAAAGGGTTTGAGGGTTGGAGAAGAGAGAAGGGAGATATGAGGGTTTATGTTGGGAGAATTTCGGAAGAGAGAGAGAGAGAGAGAATGAGTTAGGTTAGGCCAAAATAAGAAAATCCCGCAACTGAAAACATTCTGACCGACCTCCCCGTCCGGACGAACACGTCCCCGTCCGGACGAACTATGCCCCGTCCGGACGAACCCTCACTTGATCCGGACAAACCGTGCAGGCACCTTCAGGCCGAAAATTTGGTTGCTGCAGTTGCCTCCGTCCGGAACTCCCACACTCCCGTCTGGACGGGAAATGTGTTGAAGCACCGAAACTTCATCGAATCGCTCTCGAACTCTCCCGACGCAATCCCGAACATTTCTAAAACATTCTAGGCATAGAATAAACATCTTAAGGCCGCACCGTGACCTTCCACAAGGTCACCGACTATCACGAAGAATGAACGAACGATTAGCGAGCTAAACGAGACGTGTCAGTCGGCGACAAACGACGGTAGAATTTCCAATAAAATTAATTTATTGATTTATTAAAGACGAATGGAAATTTTAAAATTTCAGAGTGTGACAAACCCTTTCCTCCACCTCCACGGTAGCAGCAGGAGGAATGACATTCGATGGCGTCGGGGACGAGGCTTCATTACAGGCCACTTCCCTTACAGCCACAGAAGAAGACAACGATGATGAAGACCCAGACCGTCGGTTGGAATTGGTCTCCATATCAGAGTCTGATCGTGTGTTGCTAGAGTCCTACATCTTCTGCTCATGTCCTGCCGGACACAACCAAAATGGAAGTTAGAGGGCGATAAATCCCAAAAAATGGGGCTTGCACCGAATTTACGTACCCTCCTCCCGTGGATACATAACCCACCGGCGAAAGAGCATTAGTCCGGGAGACAGGTAGTCAGACCAGTAGATCTCCCACTGATTAGACAGGAGATCGTTCCAAACAAAATAAAAAGCTTAACTCGAAGGGTCCGGATGTTACCTGAAGATCCAGTGAAGCTTCAAGACTAGAGGACTGAGTGCTGAAAACTGGAAGCTTGAAGGTTAGAAGACTGGGGATCAGATGCTAGGGCGTCGGAGAGCTCAAATCAGAAGGTGAAGACTCAGCCTCCTTCCCCCGTATTTATAAGGGAAGGGGGGGGGGACAAATAGACCACCGCCTCGCACGATCTGCAAAGAGGCGGCACCATCCAATCAGCGATCAACGCAAGGCTCGAGGAGACGTCCATCGGCCGTCGCGTCCGCACATGCCGATGCCCTGGCCAATCAAAAGATGCCACATGGATGTTTTGAAACGATGGTTACAAGGTAATCATGATAGCCTACATACACTCCGGACTGTCACGCCCCGGATTTTCAAACCTTTTTTTTTGAAAACAATTTAAATAAAAGAAAAGGGATCACACTTGTAGTATCTATGCACTTATTTTAATTTCTCATTACGTTCATTACACAATATGAATAGAAAAGCGGAAGCTAGAGAAAATTCCAAACGGCTACAACTGAAGGGCTGAACAGAAAAGAAAAGTGAGGGTACATCCCACCCTCGGGAGCCAACAAAAGAGCTAAGAGAAATCTTCTTCAACGATCCCTGAACACCCGGTAGCTGACTAAGCTCCAAGCTCAACAGTATAGACAAGTCCCAGCAACAACCTGAAAGGGGATGGACCACGAAGGTCTGAGCATACCACGGCTCAGCAGATAAACTCCTGACCACCACCAAACATGCACGGGCGGTGCATGCCTAGGAGGGGCCAGCACCAATAGAGACTGTAAAGAGCAAGCACAACAGTAGCGGAAACAACAATAGTAGCTGTAGAGAGAAACACAAGTAGTAAACCAAGAGAGAGAAGGCAACGCAAAGCAGTAAAGGGCGACCTAACTACAGGTCCATCAACTAACCTCCTCAAGCGCAAGGGAAGTAAGGGTGTCAAGCCTAAAGGCTAATCCAACTCAATCTCAAGTCATCACAACCCACTCTCTGCTAAGGGCAAGGGGTCCACAGTCAAAGTACAAGAACCGTAAAGGAACTAAAGTGCAAGTAGTGTAAGCCCAGTACAAGACAACAGGGACAAAGGCATATCGTCAACAAATGTGTCTAAACCAAACCGTAACCTCAAATGAACACAAAAGGCACAACCTCCCAAGTCCGACTGAAGCAACTAAAGTCCAACCACTCTAAGGATCTACTAAGAATCCCAAACCGACACTGTGTCAAGATATCTAACCAAGGTGTGTAAACATAGTACAAGGGACAACAAGTAGGGTGTCCACAAAATCTATCGAAAATGTCCTTTTATTATTCCGAGAACCACACACTATCAAGTACCAAGGGGATTCCATTACAAGTCTATCCCAATATGATTCAGATCATCATTCTTACGTTTATTCCACTTTAGAGAGTAATCTGGAATTCCATTACAAGTATATTCCGTTCATGTGTTTTATCATCCATTTCGATAAATCCCAGGATCCCTAAAAGTCAAGTCCATCCCGTATTTATCTATAGCTCACAAGATGGTATGAATCCCAGAATCCCTCAAAATCAAGTCCATTCCGTATTCATTCATAGTTCGCTAAGGTGGTATGAATCCCGGAATCCCTAAAAATGAAGTCCATTCCGTATTCATCCAAGTATCGTTGTAACGTTGATAGGGCAAGGTTGGTATAGTAGCTCGTCAACACACTAGCCAAACCTAATCCGTCTTCCCCAAAGGCCGTTGGGAGGGCTCACATAGCCCCCTTTGTGCACAAAGTCGTGGATGGAGCGACCATCCTGGGAATCCCTAAAACTCAAGTCCATTCCTGCATAAGAACATACCAATCCCGTATCGTTGTTACAAATATTATCCTGGGAGTCTCTAAAGATCAAGTCCACTCCCGCATAAACGTCGCAAGTTTACTATGCCGAGAATCCCTACAATCAAGTCCATTCCCGCATAGAAACTAGTCTGTATTATCATTGGTCATCAATCGCATTCTTGAGTTCATTCATTTGTTCAATATTATATAAGAGTGGTCCTCGGAGGATCCATCCCCGTATTGGTTGTACATTGCGTTCATTTCATTCATTTCATGTTTGGATGAATTCCAAAATCATTTCAATCATTCCAATAAAACAAGTCCAAGACTAGATCACGTTCCCGAAGGTTACTAAGCCCTTACCAAGGAAAGTCACCAAAACCATAT